>JBCAUI010271078.1:0-30045 GCA_038406195.1 Haplosyllis anthogorgicola
AATTTTATGGGTGATATTTGTGGATTTAAATTGTAAGTTATTCTCCCAGAGCAGATGCTGGCATGCCATAACTGTGCGAAGCATGGGTTCTACCTAGTACATATTACAATTTCCTACCTACATCCTTGCAATCATGACTTTAAAAGTGTAGGAAGCACAAAACTAACATATATGTCAGAACATAACTGCAAGTTTGTTCCGGGAACATGCAGATGCAGAATATGTTACTTTTCAAATTTATCAACCGCTACCAAGTCCCTTTTAGGTGTTTTGTGGCTCTCTCGTTAGGTCACAGTCTCTTGTTGCTTACGTTACACCAAAGCCCCTTTCAAGTTAACTGCACTTAACTGGCAGGTTACATTTATTATCACCCGCGTATGCGGGAAGGTAATGTTTTCAGTCGTGTCTGTGCGTACGTGTGTCTGTGTGTCTGTCTGCCTGTCCAGGCTATAACTTTTGAACTGCTTGACCTATAAACTTCATTATTTGGTATGGTGGTACATCTTCATAGGTAAAGTTTGATTATCAAGATCATTGGGTCATGGTCAAGGTCACAGTAATAAAAATGTCAAAAATTTTAGTGTTGTCTGCTAATATGACATGTTATGATGTTTGAGACAAGTAAATAGGGCCAAGGTCAAATATAGATCAAGGTCATTTGAAGATCAAATTTCTAGAGATCTTTTTAATTTTTTCATGTTATAATTACTATTCACATTTCAATTACTATTTGCGTTTTAATGACTATTTTGCGAAGCGGGCGGTTCGGCCTTCGATTGGAAGGCATTCTTGTTTAATTATATGTTTGTGACTGCTTTATTTATTTGGCATGATAATCAGTCGTAATCCCATTTGTTATTACTCCCCAACATGTTAGGGTTTTGTGTTTATTTCTTTTAACCTGTACATGTTACTCGCATTAAGACTGCGCAACAATCTTTCATTATTGTTTCAAGCTTAATTTTCATTCAGATGCTGGGCCTCATTGAAATGAGCTACCTAAGGTCAAATTGGCGTTCGGATTAAGTTTCATAAACCTGGAAGCTAGCTATAGAAAGGTTGCACTGGCGGACGATAGCAGCTGCTAATGCAACTGGATAGGGAGTGGTCTGGGATGTCCACCTGTTGTCTACTCTTATTACACAGCTTTCAAACAATGGGATGTTATTCTATTTAAGAAATAGATAAATATATTTCATAAAAACATTCTAAAAAATTATGTAATTAGTTTCATTTGGACACAAAGTTTACCTTGGATACAAAAATCTCTACAACGGATCAACAATTTGGTTAATTTTAAAAGTTGAAGACTTCACTTGAGGCTATGGACTGGTATACAGATATTGGGAGGTGCTGTCACTCCAAACAGCCAACTCATCAAAATTTGAATTTCAAAGCTGCAATCATTTAAACATATATTTTACAACAATAATATGAAGACATGCTATGAAATGCAATTCTATGTTCGACACCTGTTAGTTTTAGCAAGATAGTATAGTTTTAGGAGGAATATTGAATCTAAGTATTATTTAAGCTGTAAAATTTTCTAACATATTTACCAGACATTAGAGCAATTTTCTTGCATTATCATTTTATTTATGTTAAACAGTAATGGGATACGTCCAGGTATCATAACAAATGCCAGTGCGTCATGAATTAATGTGTACATATATTACTCAATTTTCTCCCATGTAATGAGGAATAATACTAAGCAATAACAGTACATCATGCTAGTTTGCGGCATGGAGGTCAGGCTGTAGGGCATGTCAAAGACGAAGCTAGCCTTGGTAACAACAGTGGAATGATTCCTAATGTTTGCAATGCCTGGAAGGCTGACACCTCCTGCCCTGCAGAAGCCAGGTGCCATCTTTAACTATGTTAATGATATCTGTACCGAACTTTGTGATGTTATGCAAATCAACGTCACGAAGGTCTGTGAGGGGCTCAACAGCCCGGTTCGTGTGAAACATCCTTCTGCAGATTCTTATGAACTAAGGATTAAAGCCAAAAGTAAGTCGTAATTTTATTCATTATGTTACTATGAGCCGAAATATATGTACATTTATGCAGTCATCACGAAGTTAACGTTTCCTGTTGAATTAAGTATTTTATGATGAAACTGGAAGGTTGACATAATAGAGAGTTTACAAAACGAACCTCAAGTGAACGTGTATTTATAATACATAGTGAATTGCCATTGCAGTTGGCAACAGGTGCATGGTAGAGTGTTGAGTTCATGTAAGTTCATACGACGTTACATCAGAGAAAGAATTGACACTGTCTTATTGATTTCTATTGTTTCTATTGTTTCACATGTCTATTGTTCACAAATACATATGGGACAGGATCATAGTATTTGAATTACCGTTGTTCAATGCCAGTTACATTTGTTTACATGCAATGGAAAGTGTAACATAAAATTAGATTTTAACATTATAGATATTTCCTCCCTAAAACCCAACATATATATGCACCAAACAAAGCTTAAATGTAGCATATTTATGAGTTACATAGAGTGGGTATGTTGTATACCTTTAAGAAGATCTCGGAGAGTTTGTTATCTCTGTCCTTGGAGAGGCATAAGGGCTTAAAATGACAAATGTATACATACGTTCAAGTTTTGACTGGATTATATTCAACGATATTTCTTATGTTAATCTGAGAGTGGTTATTAGTTTGATGTTAATGCCTAGTTATGTGTGCCCACAGATAGAAAACAACACATTGCAAGGTCTCAGCTTTGTGACAGAAATTAGCTTTAGCAATGATAATAATACAATTCATGTTATAATCTTGGTTTATCGAAGAATTTACCACTTCCAGCCACGCCTACAAACGACTGGCCGTCAGATTAAGGCTGCGGTCTCTATTTTCAATAATAATCATCGAGTTAACAGACTTTAAACTTCGATAATAAAATTCGGCGCATTGAAATGTCATGAACATGGCGTTAAGAAAATAACGACAAATAACATAGTCACGTTGCCGGGAAAGTGAGGCGGGAATAGTAAGTTTTGCTAATGGCTTCATTTTGGGATATACAGATTCTTTTGTTCCCATGTAAGACAAAGCAGGTAATTTTGATGTCACAAAATGAAAAAAAATAGGTACTGGATTTCGAGGATGCTTAGTTTTCTTGCATAATCAATTTCCACTAGATCCAAGGACCGATTGGTTTGTTTTTACCAACTACACATTAAAACTTAATAAAACATATTTTCTGCAAACAAGATTACTGTATTAAGTAACTGCGATATTTACCTGCTTGCTATTGTATTTGATATCTATGCCAAACATGCCAATGTCATGTTTGATCAATGTTTGATTCCTAAGCTTTAATAAGTAAGATATTGCATTTTGTTGCCCTTGACAGCTTCCTTTGAAATGCAATAAGCTGTCTCTCCTGCAGGCCTCAATATGAATACAACACCAATGAATTATGATTCGACGAACCATAGTATCAAGTTGCATCAATCAACATTATTTTCGTGTGTTCGAATATATCATTGTTTCTAAATTTAAAACATTGTTGTGCCTCTATTTCTCCACATTCCTAAACGATCACCTGCAAACGGCTGATGATTTTGTTTAATCGAGAGTCTTTTCTCATATTCGTGGAAAAACCAACTGTATCACAATTGTTCAAAACTGATTATATGTGTTTATACACTGTTACAATTGCACATTGAAAAATGTACATTCCACTGCCGTATTTTGGAAGAGAATTATTTTTATTGATGCTTCTTAATGATGTTTTGCTCGAGTGAAACTAACAATACTTATCTTGAGCCTGGTAGGGTAAGACTGAGTATTAAATGCAAGTGTAACGGAGATGTTCACTTAGACATTATCTATTTTGTACATATATTCTAATTCTAATTCTTCTTTCCTTTCCCTTTTGCTCATTCCAGGTGCTGAACCACAGAAAGATGAGCTGCGCAAACTGCACGACCGACTGTGCCAGGAGTGTAATAGCACTCAGGATGAGTACAAACGCCTCCGCGGGGTCATCGAGCAGCTCAGCCGGGAGTACGAGGACTCCAAGGAGATAGACTTCTTTCGCCGCTACGGCATGCTCAAAGCCATGATTAAACGTAGTATTATGCACTTGACATTGTCCAAGGATGATCGGAATCATGTTCTCATAGGTAACACGGCTGCGAGGGAGAAAGAGGAGCAGAAGAAAAGGGATGAACGACTTTCAGGTAGATTGATTATATTTGGCTTGTGTTTTAAAAATATTTCAAATATCAAGTGCCTAGGCCAAACCGATGTCTTTCTGTTCATTGGTGTATGGTAAAGCATAAAAAGTATTGAAGGCTGTGATAGATGATTACCATGTAATAGGCGTTAAATTGCTTTAGATGTGTTATGTGGGCAAATGACTGGCAGAAAAGGTATAGCATAGTATACAAATTTAACAATTAAATAGTCAATTTATAAAATAATAGCTTAAACTACAATTTAGATGTGAACTGCGTAGCTATGTGTATTCTATTTACTTTTAGTGCACTGTTATTCTTTCATAGCTTTTGTCAAGAAGTGTGCGAAGAGACCATTGTATTCTAACAGTCTACTCTTAATAATGATGTTTCTTTACATATAATGTCCCCTTCAGCTTCACTGAACATAACAGCCGTGATTGCAGCAATAAATACTTCACATTTCCCTAATTTCTTGCATGAATAACATCGTATCAGAGCATTGATGGCATTCACTGTACAGAATTGCTGCCACCCACTCCCACTCGCTGGCGTACCTCAATATTATATCAGTTGTGAATGACATACTAGAATAATATTCTTTTGGCAGTTGTGTTTCGACACATCTGTTCTGTAACACCTTCTGTGAAGTCAAAATTGTCAACATGTAAATGTAGTGACACTCGGGGAGAGACTCATTTACATTTGAATTTTCAGCAAAAGGTTAAATGTTGATTCATGACTGGTCATATTTACGACAATTGAAATTCGTACCGTGTTTTGTTTGAGTGAAAAGAGCATATATATATATATATATATATATATATTCTATATTTGAAATTGTACTTTCTTCAAAATGAAAAATGGAAAAACATTTCATAACACAAGAAACACTTAGATCTACTATTTTCTTCTTTATGATTTAGATAATAAATCGCCATTGAGGCGACGAATATAATTCGTCAAAATCTAAAACCATTCTATTCAGGTACACATTTAAGCTCACTTTAAGAAACTGATTCTAGTGAGGATTAAATCTCCTTCACTTCTTTCTGGTTTCGGTTTCTATTGCTTAGAAATTAAGCCACTTCTTTCATCGTCATCACAAAAAATCCATAATAATATCAAGCATAAATTAACCGATAAAACTTAAAAACAGAATTTTTCAACATTTTAGGTCACAAATATATGTGGCTTCACATATTCCAATAGTTTCATAAAAAGTTAAAGTGCAACATTCTTACAAAACAGAATGTTTCAAGTTAAAATAAGCTGTCGCCAAAAAAAGCTGTTGTAACATATATGTACATATAAAAGTCACCTTACAGAAGTAACACACTTCCATCTTTCAATAAGACGACGAGTGTCATCGTTAAGTGCCGTTCACAAGGGAAAGATAAGAGAAAGAAGTATACTTTCTTCTTCTCAATAACATTTATGAAAATGTAAGATGTAGGAATCTTTTGCTCGACACCAATCGAAGCAGCAATTTCCATGTTGCTGCAGAAATGCCAGCTTCAATTCTCATAAGCTGCTATTTCTATGTGTAGTCATGCATGGAGAAGTGGGAAATGCTGGGGTTAGTATCGACACTAGCTACAATGTTAGCATCAGTACAATCTGTCAGGGGTAAATATGAATTGAATCAGACTCTTTTCAAAGCCTTAAATCTTTTTCTAAGGTAGATAAGGTCTCTATTTCTGTTTGATAAGGGAACCTTGCAGAAAACCCACCTCTTCAAATGTTTTTCATTGGTGAACAATATAATGCAACGCTGAGTCTATCACTGAAAGATAAGCAAAGATTGAATTCCATTCTTCTAAAAATAAAGAAGTATTCTAATGTACATTGAATATGACATCTTCTCAAATTAGCGAACATTTGGCATAAAATAAGGTGTACTAAATATAATCTGTAGTAAATGCTGACAACTGATTTGGCTGCTTCACTTCTGGCATTTCGCTTTACTGAATTTGGTTAAGACCGAAAAACTTATCCATATTCAAGACCAGCCTGAGCCAATGGAGATTTTACTGTATTTCGCAGTCTAGACAAATGTCTTTTATCAAAGAAAATCATAACGACGACAATTATTCAATTATTAGGTTTTATAGATTTTCATAATTTGTGAATTAGATACTTTCTGAGAAATAGGTATGAATGGTATCCTTACAAAAATTTAAGAGAAGTGTATTATTTACATAAACACAACTTCAAAACTGATTTCAGGTTTATCGCAACAGGAGGTAATGGCAGAGAACGAAAAAGTGGTTCAACAAATAAAGGAATTTGAGAGGAAAATACGAGTTATTGTGGACCTTATTGAGGACATGGAGCGCCAATACGAGGACTCTAAACGGTTCATTGTCATACAGCGTTATAGACTGATGAAAACAATGATAAAACAGCTAATAAATAACCAATGGATATGATGCTAATGTAATATGCTAAAAATGTTATGGTTGGGGTATCATTTCAAACATGTCCGGTTTTCCAATGTGACGTAAGATTACAATTGCTAAATATTTCAAATTTATTAACAGGACCAGTTGTGAATTTTACAGGTATTTATACTTTCCTGTTGCCATGATTTATACGGAAACATGAACTGAACTAGCCCAATGATAGCTTAACACAACTATGTTATCTCTTTTGGCTGCATCTATCAAAAATGCGTTACCATATCCATTATATTATTTTAAAAAAAGGACGTTGTTAATTTATCAGTTGGGTTTCCATCTTCGTTGTGTGTCTGAAATGAGCTTCCTTTCATTGCTTATATATTTACAAAAGAACTGATTTGGTAAAATATATCAAATTCGTAGCAATTAAACTAGTTCAATAAGCACTAGAAATACTTGGCGATAGAGGAGTCTTTAGTGGTGTAGTGCTTAAGTTGATGTCAATAGCCTAAGCTAAGACATTCGGTTTATTCTCAAATACACAATAAAACGCATATATATCACTGATGTTAGATGCTGTTAAACTGGCATTTTATTGGTACGAACAGTATCATGTTAAAGCTAATATATAAGATTATCTCGTACGACTCAAAGTAATGGCATAAAATAGAAGCAAGTCCGTCCCTCGAAAATTTTCAAGACGACCATGTCCATACGCGATCTGAGTTTCCAAGACAGATCAAGAAAAAATCTTTTCTACAAAACTTTCAAGTTCATGCTTCCTTGTTCTTCATCATTTTCAGGTGAGGTATTTCGTACAACTATTCTCACACATTAGTGCTTTTAGTTCCCAATTTCGGATACTAGTTGTTTGGGTATCTGGCAGTATTCAATGCCACTAACAATTGTAAGTGTACGAGATTACTTTTAAGTGGCTGTGTAGAAAAATATGTCAAATTGATCAAATACATGCATTTTGTAGCGAACAGGGGAATAAATTAACAAAGGCACATAAATATATTTATTTCATATGATTTGTTTGATATGTTGTAAGAAGCAATAAAATACGTTTGAACGATTGACTAAAAAGGAAAAGTTACAAGCTTTCTTAATACAGTAGCATTTTGCAAACTTGTTCTAATTAGCTTAATAACCTATTTGAATGTTGGTAGTAGGACATTGAAATCATGTCTCTTTCATTATTAACAACTTTATGAATACATACAAGGAATCTTGCATTACCTGCATAAGATATTAAAAATAGGTTATTTGGTCTGATTAGCCTACTTAAAATGCAAATGTTGACCACAAAAATCCCATCACTTGCATTCCGTTTCTGTGTATTCTTTTCTATCGTCTATGCAAAAGATAAGAAATTACAATAGGAAACCCAAGATGCTTTACAAATTTATAAATTGTCAATTGTCAAACAAATTGTAATATAGTTGATGTACAGAGATTGTGCATATTGCTGCATATATTTTGTTTGAGGATTCTGTACACATTCTGTATATTTATTATTGTATAAACTGCAAATAAATATTGTGAGAAGAAACATTTACATTGTTTTACTTATTTCAACCCGTTAATTCTAAATTGTTGAGTAGTCCAATCCAGGTTGTTAATAAATCAAGTTTGTCTAATTTGCCTAATTGAATATGTCTGGTTTAAAAAGCAAATTTTAGTAATTTTATACCAAAACTGTAAAACCGTAATTTCTAAGATGGACATTTTTGGTATTTACTCTTTAACAAAGGCACCCTATCTCACCAGTGTAGTCGATTTGGTGTTGTTTTCCAATACTAATTTGACACAATAACTATGTTGTTGTTCATGAGACAAATAAATGCCCATGATGATTGCATGTTATGCAATACCTGCGGCTTCCATACGATGACATTGATTACATAGTGTAACATCTTTGTAGACAATCTGCATTGATCTCTTGTTAGCCTCAGAGTGATCGTCTACATCTCACATTACTGTGTAGTGTACTCGTAAAGCTTATTTTCGTGTTATTCCAATCACCGACCCAATTTCCGCAATGTCAATTCCAGTATCCTTACACCTTATTATCGTGTAGGTTATCTTTGAAACGTGTCTGTGGGTGAGTGCGGACGAATTATTTTTGTGATTTCGAAAATTAGTTTGAAATTAAGTTAAATATTCTGTTACATTGTTACAAAGTTACACTGTTTTGTCTGAGTGGTAAAATAAAAAAAAATCAAAAGCCTCACTAGCACAATGCATATAATTCTTTGTTTCGAAATGTTCTGAGCTGGATTACTAGAAATTTTATGCAACAATTTCAGGACCTTCTCTTAGTAATAAAACTATCTGTAATGAAATCTACTCTTATAGTTGCGTTTCATTTCACGAACAATCGAACTTTATGCAGCTCCTTAAGTTTCAACCAGTTTTGAAACATTCAAATGTTGAAATTCCTATTAGTTTTAAACCAATAGCGCATCAAAAGCACAGCACGGAATTATTTTGTTCTCTCTTTTGTTGTGAACGTTTCCAAATTGATAGGAATTTCAATTGATTCCAAAAATCTAGAGAGCAAAAAATGTGAAGTCTTTTGCATGTGAAATATATGCGGAATACGTAAGCTGCAGTCTACACACTTCGTGTGAATGTTTGGTTGATCCGTTGGTAATCAGCCTAAACCCATAATACCTGCTCCTAGCAACACTGATGGGAATCAGCTCCTGCAATATATTTAAACATTTAATGGCACCTCAACAGGAACTTAGAAACGCTAGTGGTATCTTAAAGAAAGTTGATACTTGTTCCTCGGTCCTGAGCATCCAATGTACATTCTGAACCATTCTGTAATTATGATAATTCCCAATGATGTATTGTTTTAGGCTCATTGAATGCGATAACGCTTATGTTTTATCCCTTTAAAAGGATCACCTTTACAAATGAGCTGTTCAGTAGTCTCCGAGGATTTCTTGAGAGCCTCTAAAGTTATTCTACAAGAAAATAAATTCTGATTCAATACACTTAAGTACAAAATATATGGCTTTTATTCAGAACGAGAACATTTAGTTGCTGGATGATGCCTTAAGGTGGCTAGAGCCCCTTAACGTATTGACCTAAATATAATACTAGTTGTTAATAATGTCCTTAAGAATAAAAAGACAAAAGTTTGGCACATTCTACCATGGAAAATGGCTGTAATTTTTCTCTTCTTTTTACATTTTTTTGTTGGACCAGGATCCATGTTGTGGGCCACTGAATGCCCCTATTTTGGACTTAGTGTGACCCTCCACATGGATTTTACTGACTGTTACAGTGCCAAAGGGATGGTGAAATTTTGTTAAACTTTGACACGTGCTTGGCCTTAATATTATAATATTTTCACAACACAATATAAGCATGAAATAACTTTCCAATAATCTTAAATTAATAATTTGTCAGATTACAAATAAACCTCAGTCATCCCCCATCAGACAACATGCCTTAAAAAGTCATGGCTCATTAATTTTTGTCACCTTGTTTGCCTTATATGTGGTGGTTGGATCATGTCTCTTTAGGGGAAGGGTTGGAGAGAACAATGCAATCAGGAGACATAAGGTCCAGTTACGTCATGCAACGTCATGTGGGGTGAGTCTATCATGTCAGGTGAGTCTATCACCTTAAACTATGAAAAGCAAGGACTTTCTACAATATAGCAGGCACTCTGATTAGTTTAATAGAAAAACTTCAGATGATGAATTCAAGCTAGTTCATGGCGCTTCATTCTGGAAATAATAGAATACCCACAAGTATCCCATGGAATATCTATGAATTTGGAAAAATTCAAGACCAACCAATTCTACAATGTGCCATTTCTGCGCACAAAAGCACAGCGTGAAGTTCTGCTTTTCCCACATATTCGAGAGTGGTATCTTTTGGACTCAGTGTAAAATTCTCTTGTATGTAAAATACAGTGAGTCAGAGGAGCTGGTCAAACAATGTATTTTGCACGACGTATTTTTATTATATGTATGAAAAGAAAAAAAAATAGTCTGGGAAATTTCATCAGAAAACCAATATAATGTGGTTTGTATATTTCTGGATTCAGCCATTGTAACTCCATATTTTGACTTACCTGTATAGCAGTACATGTGACTCTGTAGGTGGTTAATCGTGACAATTTCTGGAAATAAAAAAGGCACTGCAGATAATGCAATTCGAAAAGTATCAATCAATTTAAGTATTAGTATTTGTAGTGTTTTTTTCAAGAATTTAGAAATGTAACAACAATTCAAGAACAAGGTGCATAGCTGCTGCAGAGTATGAAATTTCTATCAGTTTTGGAATAATAGACATGAAAGGCACAGCGTGAAATTCTGTTGTTCCCTCTTTTGTTTTCAACGTTTCCAAATTGATAAGAATTTCAGGAGCTGTGATAATACTTTATGAATGTACGTTACACACGTTTGTAAACTCTTCACTATTTAGTAATTCTACGTGAATACAACTTTATTCTATATATATATTTCTTTATTTGTCAAAATGTGTGTTAGCATTAGTTTTGACAATTTGAAGTGTTGAGGTGATATTACATCACACCAAACATCAAAGTAACAATTTCAGTAACTAAAAGGCATTTACAGATATAGTATTGGCAAACAAGTGAGCTCATCGTATTACCTTGCAAAGGAATTTATTAATAGGCCTGCGACGGTGCCAGAATGATTCAAATAGAATAAACCATTCAAAGCGGCAGACATCAAAGAGTTGCAGCTGTAAAATAGATTGGCTCAATTGTACAGGATACTTCACAGAGGACGAAATTCCTGTCATTTTGGGACAATAACGCACAACGCGAAACTCTTTCGTTCTCTTCTTTGTTCTCTCCATTTACAAAATTTTATTTTAAACTCTCAATTGTTAAATTGAATATTAATAATTCACTTAGTCGTGAGACGGTTATAATGATGGAAAATGATAACCTGTGTAAAGGATTTAGGTGAATCATGCACAAAACAATTTAAACTTATTTATTACTTTTGACATGGCATGACTTTAGGTAAACATGGTACCTTGAGCTTGTCTTATTAGATAAGATTACAATGTATTTAGTTGCCTTAATTCGGACTCTGTATTGTACTTATGTAATGTACTAATTTTGGTAATGATACTGCATTCAAATAAAAGATGTATCCATACAATACAGAGTCCGAATTATTAGTCGGAATCTCTTTTCGTATTCGCAGGGTGTATGTGCTATTATGTACACAAATGATACGATTTGTATGCACTGGCCCCTTACAATAAGATGCATTGCAATACGTTTATTGTTATGCAGATGATATTAGAGACAAATGTTCTTAGAAGGTCTCAGCCGCAGTATATTTTAATCCTGTTAACAGAAGCTCAAAGTGTTTAGCGAAAGAACTTGTCTCATGTTGTACGACAAGTGAAGCTATTCTAAGAAACATACGCCATTCCTCTCTACATGTGTATGACCTGCCGTGATGAAGACGAATGCAATAAAGAATAGAATGACGTCAAATGCATTGAGTTCAGCCTATATCAAAGAACGAAACTGTTGAGCAGAGTTTAATGCCGCGATATGTATATATATGTGTTTGAAGCTGCTTTTGTTTTCCAAGGAGGAGAACACACATGCTTTCACTTGCAGTTTTGTTTGCTTAACATCTTTATGTGATCCCTGCAAAAACAAAACGTAAAAGGTTTCAGTAAAAAAAACTGAAGGAAACTTTGAATATTTTATTTCATCGTACAAAGCAGATCAAGAAGTCATCATAGAGGCCTATTAAAAAGTTTCGACGCGAAATTTCAGTGAGTTTAGAGACATCTACTGGCCTGCCTATTGCAATCAACTTAAGGTGGCACTTCACATAGACCAGCATTTATCGGACTGAAACTTTTTCTTACAATTTCTTGATCTGGATAACATTATGTCTGTGTCTGTGTCTGTGAACTCAAATGAAATGTTATTCATTTTTGGAGCAAGAGCAATTCGCGTATGTTGAATGAGTTCTTCTCGGACATTGCTGAATTATTAGAAGATAATTCACATTGGTCAGAGGGCTAAATGTTCTTCATTTTGTGTCTGTACAAAATGCCGGATTCCCACTTCAATTTAGCGTATGCTATGTCTCCATCTACTGTAATCAAATGAAACAGATCTATTACCCGCTTTCTAGGTTAATAGAAAATGATCACAATTTAGCCAGCTGCAAATAAATAGAGGTCATCCAACTGGCGTAATTTATCTTCAAATGTTCTATCATGTGTTTGTGTTCGTACGGATGTGAGGAATCATTATAAATAATCTTGTCGAAAATCGCGGGTTGAAAATATTACGATGGAAACAGTCGGAGGAATCTCTGATAAGTTACATGCACTTAAATTTCCCATTTGCCTTTATTGCCATTGATATCATTCCAATCACTGGACTAATTTCTGCCAAAATAATTCTGACAAAGATTTTAATATCCTGCTGCTATGTTAACAGTTTTTGTATTCAAAGTGAAGTGCGTCGTACACAATTAAGAGAAAGGGACATTACTTTATATATTTTAGTACAGGTAAAATGAATAGTTAGAATTTATAAGTACATGTCTTATCCATGTATTTTAATTTCAGAAAACAAATATTTGAAAAAAAAAATAGATTTGGCATTTGAAAACATTCGAGAGTAAAGGAATTTTACGCTGTGCTATTGATATACAAGAAAGATTTATAACGCAGTACATGATAGAAACTCGCTTGTACCATTATATACGCAATTAAAATGACTTTCTTGTAACGAAGACACAAGGGATTTTACAGGGTTAAATTCTACTGTTCTACTCTACAATAAATAAACAGGTAAAAACTTCAACTATTCAAAATAAATATTCTACACTATTTACTCCTAATGAAACTCTGGTTAGATACTGACGTAAATGTTAGTATGGTAGCTGGTCACAGCTTCCTCAGCAATAAAGTTGACCGATCCAGTGCGACCATTATGGATGGACGTCTTTAGAGAGCTTCATTCCCAACTTCATGTAATACTGTAAGGTGTCAGCTTCTCATCATTTATCATTACACTAATTGTTAAACATGACTCGTTCCTACTGAGAGCTACTCCTGTTTGTTAACGATGTCCACCATTTGGGGAACTGAACTACACTGTAGCTAGTATTTAAATAAGAGTATGTGAAAATATTTCTAGTCTAAACGTTCCTTCATGTTACATTTATATCACAACAAGACAGGATTTACTTTAGGACGTTGGTGGAAATAATAATGGAGCTTTCTTTATCGGGCGTCAACCCAATTTTCACCTATTCGCCCGAAATTTGGAAAAACTGCATGAAAATGAAAGAAATTTCTGCCGGGGGGTTCGCCTCCTGCGCTCCCTTGGATCTGTCAATGCATATTCAAGTTGAAAAGCAAGGCTTTAGATGAAAATACACCATGCATCCACCAAACCCTGTACGTTCCCTAAAAACTACTCATCTACTCGTGATTGGGAAACCCTGTCTAAAAACTATAATGGGGAATGGGTTTTCTTCTTGCCAGACGGTAATAATGCATAATGCATTGTTGATACAATTTTTCTACAACGACCATTTCAAATCAATCACCGTGGTTTACAAACCTGAAGATTCCTTTTCCTACGAGAGCAATAATATTTGCCCTGCACTTATCTCTTAGAGTCTTGTTGGTATCAAGAACTGGGATACATGTCTACTTGTGAAGACCAGTCATTAATGAATCCCCATGTGCCTCTGAAACTTTATGGTTTCCTGGCACCATGCAAAATGCATATCAAACACAAAGAGTCACCTCCAGCAACCTACTTTAGAGATGTTTTCATGTTTCCTTATTTTGGGGACCTTCTACCTGCAGGAGGGTCTTTCATTTCATTTCACTTCATTTCCGCAAAAATACCATTCGACAAAAATAGAAAACAAAATAGCACTATATATTTACTGGTTACTTTAACGTGACAAAGTTACCGCAAATTATACACTATTGGCCCTTTACTGGCCTTATATCAATCTGCAACAGTAGAATCGTTAGACGGTGCAGTTCCTTTCATTTTGGTACAATAGCGCATCAAAAGTACAGCTTCTTTCGTTCTCTTCTTTGTTCTCTCCGTTTACAAAATGATAGGAATTTCACAAGCTGTTGAAGTTAAACTATACCATCAAGTAGTGTCTTTGTGTATGAATGGACTATTAGAATTAATATCATTTGGACACAAACATTTTCTATTTTCAACAGTTGTCAATTTCGGAAAATAAAATTACTCTTACACACCAGCATAGAGTGAATTTCTATTTTCTGACCAAAATAAACAGTCAGCAGTCAGGAGAACGACTTTCATCCTCTTAAGGGGTAAAAAGACCAAGTCATTTACATAAACCTTTACAAAAAATGACTTGTCTGAAGTTTTCTATTATGACTATCAGCGAGACAAAGACTGAAGAGAGACATGAATAAAAATACTCACACAAACGTGTCTCAAAAGGGATAAGCTCTAGTTACAAAGACAGAATCCCTTTGTGCAACGCTTGTGAAAAGTGTGATATATCCTTTGATGTGTGGAGAGATGAAACTAATACTTTTTCGAATTACGTCATAAAGGCAAAAACATATACTTTGATACCAATAGGTGAGCTCAGAATAATGATGAAATGTATATGTGACGGTGCAAGGACCTCCCCGCACCCGACACGACTGTCGGCGCCCTCTGGTCTTCTAATACGCACTTTTGGGTGCGGGTCAGTCGACCGGGTCGGGTGGTCGGGGTCGGGTCAGCCACAAAATCTATTTTTGGTAATGCTCCCTGGTGATGCATTGCACATGCGTGGTCCACTCTGAGTAGTCCTATGTCATGGCAGAACGCTGTGCATCACTGCCATGATGTAAAGCATTGCGCCATGGTTCGGTGATGTCACATGCAAAATGCATAAAAGCCAGTCAACACCCTAACACAATGCTCTTTTGGTCCTTGACTTTGTGGAGGCAAGGTCTGCACACACTGTCAGCCTAAACCCCAAACAGCTGCACTGTTTGGGACATTTCAATTGTTATAGACTAGTCATATTCTGTTTACTGACTCAGCACTCTGCATGGAGTCATGCCACTTAAGTTTGTTAAGTATTAGTTCATGTCCGGTCACTCTACCAACCAGCCGATACCATCACCCTAAGTACGATGTGAAGTGGGACCGCTACACCTCTTGGGAACCAAATTGCCACATGCTGCACCAAACAACCAACTCTGGCCGTGCCCCCGACAGCTAGGCCCACAAACAAAAATGAGGTTGTGAGGAGTTCGCTCCTGTGACATATATATAAAAATGAATTAGCCAGTTAATAGTCAAAGAGAGATGATGTGATTAAGTTGAGGTTTTTCCAAATTATTTTTGGTTTAAGAAGGCAAATTATCCTAATTTGTCTAATTAGCGAGAAATTTAGGCGAATTAGGCGTTCATTAACGCGTTCATTTTGTGTGCGTGTTAGCATTTCCACGAATCTGAAAGCTGCAATCTTTATCTTTTTTATTTTAATTGCCATTCATCCCGGATGTATGACTTACAGGTATCGATTTCTGCCATGATAAGATCAGCTGATCAGTGTTATGAAATTACGAAGTTTCCACTTGGAACAAAATCAACTACGGTTGCACGACTAGAGACACGAAAATCGGAACAATTGGGCTCATTTCAGGACAGGATTTCATACTGCGTGTTTAAGATTTATGAGATGAAAGGGCTTTCTTACAATCAAATATGTAAGACAGAACCTCAGTACATTTCTTCATGAAAATATAAATTTAGATCTATGTCATCAAGTGCGTAATAAGTGCACGTTAAATCAATGTTACTTTTTTGCTCTTTCAACATTAATCTCATTATTTCTTGGAATGGCTGGTCATACTGGAAATCTTTGGGTTAAGTTATTTGTGAAGACAATAAAACAATAGAGGTTTTTACCTAATTATTTTTGTCAGCTTAAATTTAGTCCTTTTAAAATCACTAATATTAGCTTTTCACCAAAGATAACATATATTTTCCTGGCTTATAAGGCTAATTTGCCTAATCTGACTGATTTATCTAGGCAGGTTGAATAACTAAAAAAATCTCTTCGACGCTATCACTGTATATAGTTCTGTCTTGTGATAATTTTTTAAGATTCCCTCCTTTGTTTTCTCCTGTAATAATAACATTGTCAACCCGTTCACTTTTGGTTTTTGTGATAACCCCTTCCAAGGGAACTACTCAACATCTAATATGTAAACATTTACTTAATTAAATGATTGTGTGACAAGAACGCCACACTTTTAAATAAAATACATAGGTTCATAATATTAAGGCAACACTCCAGACGTCTACAGTAAATAAATACATTTTAATCCTAATTTCCGTTTCTATTTCTTTATTGAATTATCCTTATTGATTTGATGCAATAATCATTCACAGACATGAAGTGACTGGCAGAACAACCCTACAACAAGGTTTTTTATGTATGAAAGACATGCAAAGTTACTGGTAATGATTTTTTTTATTTTAATCATTGAAAAACTAAAGGATAATTGGACTTTTGATTATATACCTTTACGGCCTGAATAATTCCATATGCTTCTTGCTTTCATTTTTAGAGAGGATTGTGTGTGATTCTTTAATCGCTTATTCAGTGAAGGTTTTCGAAATTCATCCATTCATGTTTGTCTAAATATTTAGGCAGATTAACCTAAATTTTATACAGTTATTATTAAAATTGCAGGTCAATTACAAAAAATACTACCAATTGTAGTTTGCTAACGAGTAACTGATCAAATGTTTTGCCTATTTAGGCAAATTTGGCTGATATTTTAGCAGAGACGAATTTCGAAAAACCTTGAAAATCTGATTGATTTGGTGTTGAATTGTGTTTTACAAATTGACTTTGTCCGGATTTTATTTTACCAAATGTGTCATAGATGAAATTAGTTCAGTTTTTTCTGTTACCATTCATGAATACTATAGCATGATTCAGTAACACAAGACCTTGTGATCGGAGATTGTTAACAAATCCCTGTTAATGTTTATGGAGCTCGATCAATTGAGACACCTCTCAGAGAATTACCGACAGATTGATTTCAGTTCAATTTAATTAATCTTAACGGACGTTTGCATGTGACGATAACGTTTTAAATTCTCACAAACTCGAATTGGTAGGAAAAGACTATTACTGGAAAATTTTAGAAGTAAGTTTAAACGAACTTTTCACGGAGTAAATGCAAATGAATGCCACAATTTCCAAAGCAGTAAGAAATTCTGATCAATACTCACTCATTCTCGTAAAACAATTAACGTTTTTACAAAGAAGAATTTGAGTCAACCGTGAAAAATTCTGAAACATTTTTTTTCCTTTTTCCGCTCCTAAGTGTTCAAACTACTTTTTGTGATTTGTCATTTTTACTTCACAATCTAGCTAACCAGCAGAAAATGATCCACCGTTGTTAGGTGGGCTCATGTAAACACCATCACTAGTTTCTTATCTTTGATTTTTATTAGATTTGGCAGATTTTTATAACAGCTCCTGAAAGAGTCATTGATTTGTGAACATTCGAGAACAAAAGGACAAAAGGACACTGTGTTATTGATGCACACAAAATCACAGTGTAAAATTCTACTGTTCTAAAATTGACAGGATTTTGAGGCGACAAGTTCAGTTAAAAGAGCTTCCAAATTTGCCCGGTTTGGCATGCAAATTCAATTCCCGAATAACATTTTCACATTCAATTACATCAATTCTAAGTTGTTCTGGATAGCGTAATCATTGGACGTGTTACATGTCAGTCATATAACAATGGAGGTCTTTGTTCGAGTCAACAAACATCACGCGTGGCTTGCGTATCAAACTGATATGGAAAAATACTATTTTGCGTTACTGGTGTAATCGTTATCTTCAGCAATGTCATGCAAAAAGGCTTCATGAATTTATTAAAAAGGGCATTGTGTATTGTGGTGCCAGTGTTTGAAAGGAAGCAACGCCAAGCTCAACCATTGATCGTTACAAACAGTCTGCCTCAGTTGCAGCTAATTAGTTCGTTGTTTATTTCTCTTTATCATTGCTCTGTCATTCGCTTTTATGTCACTTATTCTTGTCTAAAACTGGAACTTGATCAAATTGGTTGGTTTGTCCTCAACATGATAAACTGACCTCAATCATGCCAGTTTTAGTAAATTTGAAATGGGGTGATGCGGGGCAGGAATGCTGGGGTGGGAGGGAGGATCGGTGAAATGGTAGTGGGTGGGGCAGCGTTAACAACATGGGAGCGGATACCATAAGTGAAGCTGGCAGTCAGTGGTCTTCCGTGAACAGCGTGTCCATGCACAATACACAGAAATCGTATCATTTTGGAAACGTAGAGAACAAAGGAGAGAACGAAAGAATTTCACGCTGTGCTTTTGATGCGCTATTGGTAATCTTCTGATACGAATTCCTTGTACTAGACGGAAATTCCATACTGTTTTCAGCTGCGACATGTGCGTTTTCCGTGCGACTTGCCACGACCAAGAACATTGACGGAAACACGCTCATCTTCGATACGGTGGACCTCAATATTTGTGATGGGTATGATGTCTCAACGGGTAAGGATCAACACACTAAAAGTTTGTTCTTATTTTGGCCTTGGCCAATTTTTATGGGGAAATTATTATCTCAGCTTCGTTATTGGCTGTTGCTTCGAAACTGAATTTTAATCTCAAGATCTTTTGCCTGAATTATTCGTCTTCTGCTAATACAGGTAGTATTGAGGAAGCTTCTTTTGTTCTCTGCTAAAACAAACCGCACCACGGCAATACTGTTACTAAATTCTGTTACTAGTAAATCTTCTGTTACTAAATTATTCGTATTCTGATGCAAACATATAACGTGTTGTGAGAGTCTAACAGTAAAGAGGTCAATATATATTTATAAATTTATATGTAAATAAAACATAAATATAAATATAAACTTCAGGAATCTTCACAGCTACCATTGACGGGACCTATCTGCTGTTGGTCAACGCTATGGCGGACTCGAATAATAACGGCGATCTGTACATCAAGCGTAACGATGATATCTTGTGTGGATCACTGAGTCCGGGTGACGTGGGGTCCTGCACGGCCACAGCGCGCATCTCCGCCGAGGATACCGTCAGGGTCCGGGAGCGCGACAAACGCCGGCCGGGTCCGAGCCGAGTTCGCCAGCTTCACTGCCGTCCTTGTGCACGTTTAAATGCAATGCATCTCACTTAACTTGAACTTCCAGGAAAATAAAAAACCGTTTGATTAAAAAAAAAATAGTTATGGTAAAGACTGTGAAGAGAAAAGTCAATATTTCAACTGCATTCGTTTGAGACAATCCACCATCTCATTTTAGAGGTAAACTTCAAGTTCTTCAAGAGGGATCTTTCGTTACTTTTCGTTTCAAAAATTTTGTTTGAAGCAGTATTTACTGCAATGCTAAGTAATGTCAATGTCAAAAGTAATAATTTGCCTGAATGTTGAAATAAAATTTGCTTCAAGAAAAAGCGTTGCTAGTTGGAAACCGGACGTGTAATTTGTCTTGTGTAAAATGCTACAGTTGTGCCACAAAAAGGTCTTTTGAAATTAATTTTGCCTAAAAATTAGGCAAATTTGTTTAAGTAGGCAAAACATTTATATTACTAGTAGTAAAACCAGTTCTAACACCTTCAGTACCCAGAAATTGTATCATTTTGAAAACTTTCCAGGACTCGAATAAGTGACTCGCCCAGTCGAAATTTTGACCGGAATTGTCTCGGGCAACCCAAGATTTTTCACTATGTTATAAAACTGCAAATGCAGACCTTTGTTTTAGGTTAACAGTACAAAATCAGGACCACCTAGATTTGCGGGCAACCTGGTTTGAGAGTTAGGTTGCCCTGCAGGCAACCTTGAATTTTTCACTAATTCGAGCCCTGCTTTCACTTTTTTCGTGACGAAGAGAACAAAAGAGAGAACGAAAGATTTTCACGCTGTGCTTTTGATGCGCTATTGTTAAACTTCTGAAACAAATTCCGTGTACTGCATATTGATACTGCCTTCTATTTACGAATACCTCCTTAGGAGATGCTGACTCCTGCTGTTAGTGATTAATAGACCTCAATGCACAAAACTGTAAACACAGTGCTGGAAATGATTTCATGACCTGGTCACTAAAAAACAATCAATCAGGTGTGAGGTTTGAACTGGGGCATGAAACAATGCAATGCATGCTGTCATTTTAGCACGGTACAGTGTTTTACTGGATCTATATTGTTATATTGTGTGCTATTCCAAGCACTGATCTGTGACCCTAGGTGCTTGAAACTAGGAATCAGAGCACCAAAACAAATTAGCCTGACATCTGCTTAGAATTCTGTCAACTAATCACTCCAGGTTAAAATATTGTAAATAGAAGCCGTTTCAATATGTGTAACAACTGATAATAATTATTATTTATTATTTAAATATTTTATTGGTAATAATATAAATTCACCTGCCTTGTAGGCAAATTAGTGTAATTTTTTAGGCAAAATCCATTTTTAACGAATACAACTTAATGCACGATTGTAGACAAGGTAATTATTTGTTGGGAAATGACATGTGTTTATCTTTCAACCCAGAAATAACGATAAATACTGAACAAAATAATTCACATCCTCATTGTTCCAAACGGTTCGTGACAAGATGCACCGTTTGCTTCATCTTGTGATTCTCTACGCTTCTCTCGCTTCCAGTTTTCCACTGGAAAATAGAATTGGCAAACTTGTAGGAAACTTTGAAGAGAGACTGACTGAGCTTGAGCAGAAAATAACCGACCAAGATGAGAAGATCGCATCGTTGGAATCCAGTACGGTACAAAAAATGCATTATATGTAATTTTAACCATTTTTTTTTAATTTTCAAGTAATTTCATTTTTCAGTATACGGAATTCGTACCAGAAGTTTAACAATAGCGCATCAGAAGCACAGCGTGAAATTCTTTCGTTCTTTGCTTTGTTCTCTGCGTTTTCAAAAATGATACGTTTTCTGTGTACTGATAACGTTAATAAGGTGAACCAAATTAATGGAAGTAAGATTGCTTTGCTGCGGTTATGTTTTATTAGTTTGAAAACGTTGTATCAAATTGATACAATCCACAAAAATCTTGATACTCGCACAAAGAATAAATTGCTTATTTATATTTTAATTGTATAAATTCGGTGCTATTTTTTCAACTAGTTTGATAAAAACATTAAAAAAATAATGACAAAGTTACACGATTTTGGCTTAGTTTACATTATTTGCATTATTAACTTGCATTATTAACTTGCATTATTAACTTTAAATAACATTGATAACACACTGTTGCCGAACAGGAATTTGTATCAGTTTCGAAACGTCCAGGACAAAAGAGAAGACATAAGAATTTCACACTGCGCTTTCCGTGTCCGTGTATTGATCTCCCAAAATGAAGAACCCTGAACGTTTCATCCTCTGTGAGAGAAAACTTTCTTTGGACGAAGGAAAATGTTTTTGAAATATATTATCATAACAGATGGCCGTTAATTGTTAAACTTGTGGAAGTCATCGTCTTTATTTTGTTAGATAACAACAATATTTATTTATAACTGATAACAAAATTAGAATTAGGTCCGTACACAATGTCGTAGAAGTTGGGACTCCAATCGATAGGAACAAATTAAACTTTCAATTCTGATCTTTATTTTGGGTGTTAGCAGTCAACCAGCCACACTTCTCACACACACTGTGAACAGCTCTACTCTGAGAACAAAATAGGATGACAACAGCAAAAAAACTGAAACGAAGGAAAACATAGAAATGGCAGACTATTGTAATATAACCACGGTTGTTGTGAGGAATTCTCCTCAATGACGTTGAGGGAGTTCCCAAATCGAAAACCAATGAGAATTTGTTATCAGCAAGTATAAAAGCAAATGCAAACCCAGTCTCTGGGTTGATGCCTATTGTTGGACTCTGTGATATAAAGATCCACTGATAAGTACACTGGGCATAATAAATCTATACAAATCCATTACAAAGTTGTTTGGTCTCTTTGACTCGACTAGAATGTCAAAAGAAAGAGAAAACACTTCTCGAGGTGCGTTCTCGGTAATATTTCACTATGATGCGCTATGATTACGGCATTGATCCTTGACATTGATACCGAATGTGTCAAAACGTGAGAGTGTGACCTTGTGATGTGAGAAGCATATGATAACTATTGTAAAATTGTGCAGAGATTTCAGCCTGAATTGAAGCTTCCATAAAGAGTACATGATACGTACAATCTTACACTAGATATTCGCCTGCGATTCTGGATTCACCATGCTTCGTTTAACTCTGTGCACTCTTCTGTCCGTCTGTCTGTTGATTGTCTTCCACTACACGAGAGAATGAACAAACTGGAAAGAAAATTTGAAGATACAATCAACAAATTTGGAAAACAAATAAAATTGCTTGAAGAAGGAAAGGAACATTTGGAACATTTATATTTTGGTTCAGTCTCAGTGCATAGAAGTCGAACAGCAGGTACCAGCACCTCCTAAGGGTGTACGGGTAAATAGAAGGCAGTATCAATATGTTTGACATAAAGATAATGTCACATATGTTGTAAGCATAATATTGCTTTATGTTATTTGCACTATACACTTGAATTAGCGCCAAGACAGAACATTGAAAAAATAGGTGGATAACATAGTCTACATTTTGTATTGCAATGGTGGGATCTATCCATTGGCGGATCTAGGGGGGGCCCTGCGGGCAGGCCCCCCCCCCCGCAACGGCCCAAATTTTCTTCATTTTCATGCGCTTTCCGCTAAATTTTGGGCGCAAATAGGGTTGGCGCCCCCCAACGGGCTGGGCTCCCCCCCTCCCGCAACGGGAAATCCTGGATCCGCCCCTGCTATCTACCAGGTTGACCAGTCTTACCAGCGAAGACCTTTGCCTGTCCATCTGGCTAGGATTTCTTTGCTTTAGACTATCCGCATAGTAAAATTGTAAACACTTAATGTTCTGCTTTGTCGTTCTTTCAACTTTAAAAAAGCAAATAACGCAAACTAAAATTTATTCTGTCAACTCATGCTACATTACCTTTACATCAAATTTGTTGAACAAAACAATACTGAATTCTGTGCCATTAAGAATGTGAATCAGCAAGGCAAACTTTTAACACGCTTTTTGACTGTATAAATTCAATGCTCCTGTTCAAACTATTTTATCATAACCATAGCGAAGCAATTTGAAACTGCAAAACTTTGGTTCACATTATTTGCATTATCAACTCGAAATGACTGAAATATTTTAGGTTTTAAGAAAACCGAGATAACTCACTGTTTGCATTCTGATGTTCAGCATTTAGAAAAGTATAAAATGGACGTGGAAAAGTTTGAAAGTGATTCATCACTACTGATTTTGTTTATTTTTGTGTCGAAAAGCGCAACACTTAAATTGAAATTGAATTTTCAATTTGAAAAGATAAAAGATAAATTTATCCTATGGGAAAATATTTGGAAATTCCCCTCCTGGTGGTCAGAGAAAAACCATCGATGTTTCCATGCCTTTTAGATAACATATTTTTTTGCAATTAATTTCGCCAAGTAACACTATTTCAATATTTGAGATGCGTCGAACAAAAATGTGTGACTGCATAATTCAATGTTCAATGAAATCCCCATCAGTTTATGAGCAGTAACGCATCAAAAGCACCTCTCTTTTGTCCTGTACAATTCCAAATTGATAGCATGATTTTAGGAGCTGTTTAGACATGGTACGGAATGAAGTGTGAGCTATTTAAAAACCTACATTATGTGATGGTACACTAAATTGCAATGGTTAACTCTAGTGATAATAACAGATGCGATGTACACTTAGTTCCCTACCATCATGGGACATCTAGGGAAAAGATACATCACCCCCATAAATAGAAAAGCAACTTACCATTTTCCAAATTTAGTCTTGAAATAACACCACTCTCTGTCACTTACATTGTGCTACTTTTGATCTTAAGATAAGAAGCCAAGTCGTGTCTGCACTTATTACAAGTATTTAATAAGTGCTACAGTTAATTATACTCGATGGAAACTCTTGTTTGTACAAGCCTCCTTTAAGATATTAATGTGCTTGATAGTGGTAAGGTTAATGCATGTTACTTTTTGGAGGATCATTTCAGCTTCGCACTTGTGTTTGTTCGATAAAAAAGACCAGCCAATTGATCATCGTGTACGCCTTTTTTGCGTATTTATTAGCGTAACAAAGTAGTTAAAAAGTTTTCTTGAGGCGAAAATCAAAAACCTTTATGGATTTTTTTATAACGGCTCCCAGTTCTTGAAAATCATACCAGTTTGAAAATATTTCGGAAAAATAGAATTCCATGCAGTGTTATTGACACAAACAAAAAATAACGTACCACTTTATTGTTACAAATTAATAGAATCTTCTTCTGAGTGAAATTGGATTTTTATTCGTTATCATTTTTAAACAATAGAAATTACACTGCATTTAATATGGAGTGAACAGAAACTGTGTGAAATTATATTATTCCCTACATGAAACACAAATCATGTGTTAGTGATGCATTCCACATGATAATTTAAGAAAAACAACTGAACCTTAGTTTGAATGTTCTATGTTGTTTCCTTTCGCAGTACAATCAAAGTGTACGCATTCCAATTCCAGCAATTAAAGTTTCACTTACAAATGATGTAAGAAGTTTTGTGTACTGTGTTGAATTTTGCCAACAAATTTGTCACATTTTGCTTCCAAATGTATATACTTCAATATAAAAAACTAATGTCTAAATTTATATCATACACTGATAGCTAATTAGTTATGTGGCAGATTTTTGTTCAGACAAGGCCGGCAAAAAACATTGTGACTTACCATGCTGCTTTGAATATATTCCAAAACACAATTACACAGACAAAGTTTAAATCAGTTGCATAACTTGTTGAAAGACTCTCATATGGCATATGAGAGTCTTTCAACAAGTTATGCAACTGATTGTATTCATGTAATTCTTTTAGTCCTTGATTACATTCATCGATGTCTGACATAAAGCATTACAAAACTAATGTCCTGATATTTGTAATCAACTTCGATACTTCAATTACATATTTTCCCTAATCTCACTTGTGGCATGAGTACTTCATCGGTCAAGTCTATAATTGGAACAAAATGGCACACCTATGTATCTGTTTATATTTAGATATAAGAAATAAGTCTGTGAAATTACTTATTATTAATTTCACAGCTCCAGGTCTGTTAATTTATTCAGAATGCGTGGCGATAAAGTTTATTAAGCCTTAAACAATCACTCCTGATGTTTGATAGAACTGGCCTTACTTACTACCAACTTACTACCAATTCAATAACATACACTTTTTTATCATTTCAAACAGCATCCCCAAATTTTTTGATCATTTTCCTCACCTACGTCAATATGTCTCAAACGAAGAAGCCTCTTAGTCCAAATTATTTATCTTTTTATGATTGATAAAAATATTGAACACCTGTCCCTCTTTTTTATTCCACTTAATCTATGCTAGTTCCTCTTATCTTTATCTACAAATTAATCTCTTTGATTTATATATATTTAAGCATAGTTACCGTATTTACCCGATTTAAACACCCAGTTACAAAACTTTTTGAAAAAATATCCAAGACATTAATTTTCCACAATGGCAAGCATAAAAATTAGGAAAATTGACATTTAAAGAGAGTAAGCACTTTAAAAAGGTGGGTTTTTTGGTATATTTGTATATTTGTTTTTGAAGGAGTGCGGTCGTCGCAAAT
The DNA here is from genome assembly GCA_038406195.1 of Haplosyllis anthogorgicola. Taxonomy (NCBI): domain Eukaryota; kingdom Metazoa; phylum Annelida; class Polychaeta; order Phyllodocida; family Syllidae; genus Haplosyllis; species Haplosyllis anthogorgicola. The sequence goes on from JBCAUI010271078.1 coordinate 26,394, forward strand.
CGAGAATTCCCCATAGATGGCCTATGGAACATGCACTGAGGGCGGCATCTTCTAGTGCGAAATCCCCATAGAGTGAGAAATATATTGGGTGTTTTGCAACGACGCATGTCTCCGAAAAAAGTGTAACCATGAAGAAGTGTTAAATTAGAAAATATTTAATTGTATATGCAATTCTGTTTCTAAAAGACTGTCGTGCGTCCAGTAGGAAGGGTCCCACTGAGTAAATACGGCATGTGTTTCCTATCATGGGCGGTTTAATCTTTTTCGCCCAAATGATTCAATTTAGGCACCTTTTTGTGAAGTACACAGTGAATAACAGTGCAAACTGTTACATATTGCTACATGAATATTGCTATCAATCATCTATGTCATTTTTTGTAAAAAAAATATACCTTTACTGTTCTGAACTTTTGTTCTGAACTTTTGTTCTTACCGTTTGAACCGTTTAACGAGATACAATTCATTTTGCAAACAATAGATTTTCAATCCAACATTTCAGGAAAATCGTATCAATTTGGGGACGAGGAATTTCCCTCTGTACTATCGCTGCTGACGAAAGCGCAGCATGAAAATATGTTGTTCTGCAACAGCACAACGTGTTACCAACATGAAAAACTACTAGCAATCCGAAACGTTGACAAGTTTCCCTTGTTCACTACACAACACGTTACACTTCAGAAAAAAGCCTGTGTTTGTATCTGGTTTAGTACACCAGTCATAACAGGAAATCAACGTATAAATACACTTTGTCCACGCCATAGCAAGAAATTCACATTATACATCTGGCCTAGTAAGGAGAGAAAATATCAAACCCTATGTTTTACCCAAATTCTAACAGATTTGGTAGGTCATATCCGTGAGATCTGACAAAAAGCTCAATTACGAAAAACCATCGCTTTAAACTTGTCAAGGGAATTTCCTATACTGTTGAATTGATTCACTTTTATGGAACAACAATCGAGAACTATCAAATCACTTGCTATCAAATCACTTGCAATCGAGAACTATCAAAAGACTTTCAAATCACAGAATTCAATACTTATTACATTAGAGATCTCTGACAGAGGAAGGATGATCAGCTCGCAGTCTTCTTGTCCGTCACATGTCCAAATGAATCGGTGTCTATTGCCATCAACCTAGGAAAAATGTTTAAGGTTTAATAAGACTTGTCGAAGTTGTTACTCTATTATTACTAAAGTATGGAATATTAATGCCCCGAAAAATTTATAATTTTTGTCATTTTACATTGTATTATCATTATTCGCCATTAGAGCACAGTATAAAATGTAATTGTTCCGACATGTTAAAAAACTGATGGGATTTTCGCGATGTGATTGTTATGTTTTTAACACGATACTGTGACGTGCTCCTGTACGAAACAATGACACAACATTGTCCCTTTACTGAACCATTTGTTTTCTACTGCAGTGCACAGAAATCGTATCATTTTGAAAATGAAGAGAACAAAGCGGGGGAGGGAGGAAAGAATTTTACGCTGTGCTTTTGATGCGCTTTTGTTAAATTTCTGATACGAATTCCGTGAACTGGTAAGTCATATTACGTGTAATATTTTGCTTTTGCAAGAAAACATAGAAACTATTCATTTAAATTATGCCGATTAGATGATCACAGCATAAAAAGTTCTAACGACTGAAACGACTTGAAATAGCAAGTGTCGATTTTTATATAAACTATTGTAAATGATGCCCTCGGAAGTGTGCCAAAGCAAGAATTTCTATAAAAAGTTTAGAGCCAAAATTCAAAAGCACAGCGTGGAATTCTTTTTTAAATCTTTTTTTTTTAATTAATATTTATTCTCCATATGTTGTACATGGGTACGGTGTAGAGGAAATAGTATTTTAACGTATCATGTTTTATAATTTACTTGTTTTGTTGTTTTTTTGGTCTCAAGTGAACAGCAAAGGGTCGTTTTCGTCAAGAAAGTTTTTCCACTTTTGTACATGTTTTCGACTTTTCCCGTTTTGTTATGCAATTGTTCTTTCTATCCCTTGTACCATTTCGATCTCAGCCTTGAACTGATGAAAATTTAAATCACTTGGTGTGCATTTACAGCGGAATGTGTAGAATTTCGCAAATAAAATTATAAAATTAATTATATGGTCTAGTTGTTCTTGTACATTATTAAAAATCACATTGTTTATTGTCAATTCAAATCTCTCTTCGACGTGGTATTGCAATAGATCAATAACACCATCCCAAAAATCGGCTTCTATTGGAAATTCCCAAAATAGATGTAGAATACCATCCTTCATTGTTTCACAGAAGGTACAGTTTTGCGATTCAGTTAATTTCCAATAACATATTCTATCGTTCATAAAAATTGCCCTTAACAACAAACGGTATTGAAAGTTACGATATTTTGTACAGTTGGTAATGTGGTAAAGATTTTTGTTCATTCGGTTAAAAAACCCTAAATTTGCCATCAGCCCTTGCATGGGCAGAACCATTAGTTTTAAGTGAAAAGCTTGAACCTTTGAGATACAGATGATGAAATTCCAATCAGTTTGGGAACAATAATATGTTCTTCTTTTGTTCTGTACGTATGTAAACATCTGACTCATGTAAACATCAAACTGTATATTATAACAGTAACTTTTCTAACTTATCTAATTAGATAGGTTGAACCATTTTGCAGAGAAGGTACCAGTATGTCAGTTATGTACTAAATTTAGGTATTTATGAATTAATGAATAAAGCTAAACCTCCAATGTGTCCCGTAAACTTTAAAGAAGATCACGGATCGACGGCAATTTTGCCCCAAACCAGTCTAGGAGGTGCTGCCACTTCCAAGCAGCTAAACATACTTTGCTAATACTTGAGCCAAAACTGAAATTTACAAACCTATCACAAAAAATCCCGTACAGAACGTCGCCAACGAGAACGAGGCCATAAGTTCAACACGGTCAAATGATTAACACTATTCTGGACGGCAATTACAGTATATTTAGGATGATACGAACAACTATCACTTGTTGTTATTCATTTAATGCATATTTAAAAACATTTCTGAAATATAGTGTCTAGCAGATAGACTCTGGGAAATTGTTTCTTGCACGCGCACTTCAATTAAAGCGTTTGAAAACGGGAATTTCTAAGAATGCGCATGAAAAGTACATTGTCAAATTTCTTTGGAACAAAAGCGATAAAATTATCGTGCTCAGTCAAAACGTTCTTTCATACTATGCTTTGCACCGTTGTGTTTTGTCCAGACATATACCTGAAGCGATACCCCAGTAGAATACAAAGACTAAACCAAGACGTAATCCATACATAAAACTTTTTTTCTGCTATTTTTAAAATAACAGAAGGTTTCAATGTCATGAAGTTGCATGAATAGAATTTCAAACTGAGCACTCCTAAATTGGTTCAGTGTCAAGGAAAGATAGACATCACTAGTCTCAAAATGTGTACGTGGGTGTGCATGATTAACCACTGCGGTACTGGTTTGAGGGAGCCTAGAACCTATTATGCTCCAAATAAGCTCCTCCCACTACTCGCGCTACAGAGTAGGCTGGGGAGAGCAGCAGCTTCCATTGTGTTAGCAATTTGAGTGAGCACACTACTCAAGTAGTATTAGCTAGACCTCCAGGCAGTCAACAGGGTGTTGTTACTGGTCTGTGGTAGGAAGGCT
>JBCAUI010271079.1:0-15914 GCA_038406195.1 Haplosyllis anthogorgicola
TGGTCCCAAGAAAGCCAAACTGTTTATAAATATCGATAAAATATTTAATATTTCTCAATCATCTCCTGACGAAACTCATTAAGATGGAAAAATCTTGCCATGCACAACATGTTTGAACCTCAAATGAGTTTTTGGGTTTTTTTGAAATCCCGATTTCAAAGTGCTGCGGCGGGAAATGTAATCCAAACAATTAAATAAAAAAAGCCGTACGTACATTCGTTGGAAAATAGAGCTACGAGTTTCAAATTCATTTGCCTATGTGATACATGTAGTTTAGTCTACAAAGAAAATTGAGGTCATCTCCTGGTTAAATGATTTGTTTTTGTATTTTCAAAGATTTACTGAACAGGTTTTGTTTTTGTAATGTCAGATAATTAATTTGTTTTTTAACAGATCTACAACTATATTGGCCTCAAGGAAACATGTACCCAGCCTACAACTATGCCAGCAAAAACGAGCCTACTCGTCAAGTTTACCAGAGCATTTCAAAATCACACTGCCTGCTCTTTCGCCAACAATGGAAATGGGTAAGTTGCATTATCATAAATCACATTGAATACAACTATCCCGAAATTACCTAGATAAAATAAAGGCACAGAGATCTTTTGCATGAAAGGTTGATTTTGCTATTTTGTATACAATGACAGGAACAATTGTGAGCTGGGCAAAATGTGAGGGTGATCAGCTTTCGGAAGGCGATCTGCTCTGTGAAATTGAAACAGATAAAGCAACTATGGGATTTGAGACACCAGAAGAAGGGTATTTGGCCAAAATTCTAGTGTCAAGTGGATCGAAAGATGTCCCCATTGGAAAGGTAAATACTGTGACACTAATTTTTCAGCCTAAATCTTGAAACGCTCAATTCGCGCAGATTTATGAGTGCATTGGGAGAATGGTGCTGATATCTTCCTATGAGTTCTGAATTTATGTAATAATTGGCATTTGCATGATTTGAGCTTTGGAAAATCACAAAATTTTTGTTTCCATTTGCAATCCCATGATTTGAGAAAACTCCACATGTAATCATTTGCAATCGCATGATTTGAGAAAACTCCACAAAGGACCATGTTGGATGTACTTATTATCACAACTGATTAGATGAACGTGATGATGTGAATTTCCATGAATGTTAAAGAAAGTTGTGCAGTGGTAGCTTTCTTAAATACGTGTGCATTTTTCAGCTTGTTTGTATCATTGTACCTGAAGAAGGGGATATCGCAGCATTTAAAAACCTAACAGAAGCTGATGTTGGTGGTGCAGCACCCGATGCTGCACCTGCTGCACCGACACCTGCAGCTCCAACGCCTGCAGCTCCATCTGCAGCAGGGAAAAAGGACTATCCAGATCATGTACAGGGTATGCAGATAAAAATACACGTATACTGAAGTACGATCTCAAAACAGTTATTTTGTCTAAGAATCAAAGTTATTGTAGCTCAGTGGCTCATTTTGACATACAGTATTTCAGATATGAAAAGTGAAATTAGGTACTTGCGTAAAATGTTGGGTACACTTATTCGTTATCATTAAACGAACTAGTTCACACTTGCAGTTCACTCAAATCATTTGCAGGTTTATTAGAGTAGTGGCAGTGTGTTTGGATACAGGTACATGATCAAATTTGTATTGCAGTTAAAATGGCAAACCTGTCACCTACTATGGAGAAAGGAAACCTGGCGAAGTGGATGAAGAAAGAGGGAGAACAATTAGCAGAGGGAGATGTGCTTGCACAGATTGAAACCGACAAAGCAGTTATGGATTTCGAAACTCCCGAAGAAGGATATTTAGCAAAGATATTAGTGCCAGAAGGGATCAAAGATATTCCCATAGGAACTGTGAGTAGTGACAATATTTGACAAAATATTAGTTTCAATTTTGACGCATGAAACAATCAAAATTAAGTCGCTATTTCAAATGGTGGTACTTTAACTTAAGGCATCAAGTTCCTTCATTACTTCATTTACTATTTGATATGAAACTGTATAATTGCGATTATTTGTTTTTATAGTTACTGTGTGTCATCGTTGAAAATGAGAGCGATGTAGCTGCCTTCACAGATTACTCAGGAGAAGCGGACATATCTCCTCCTCCTGCACCAGCAGCTCCAACTGCACCACAACCTGCTGTTGCACCACCACCACCGCCGCCGCCAACAGGTAAACAAGAAAACCTTTCTGTCAGTTGAACTGCAATATTTCAAAAAGTATTTAATTGTTTGGCCATCAAGGTGGTTGCCTGTAAAATACCTGTTGTCAATGCCAGTCAATACCTAGGTGTTGACTACGATAGAGGGAGTGCAGGATTTGGTAGACTTCACTGTTCAGTCTGGAGTCAGAGAGGGATAAAACTGGACACCAAGCTGAAAGTGTACAAGGCTATTGTGCTACCAACATTACTGTATGCTTGGACTGTATACCAACGGCATGCCAAGAAATTAAACCACTTTCACATGAGCTGTCTATGCAGCATACTCAAGATCAAATGGCAAGACAAAATCCCTGATATAGAGGTATTGGAAAGGGCCAGAATGACTAGTATCTATATTATGCTGAAGAAGTCACTGCTTAGATGGGCTTGACACCTAGTAAGAATGCCAAACACCTGTATTCCTAAGAAAATCATCTGTGGGCAACTTCACAGTTGATGCCCACACAAGAGGTGGTCAAAAGAAGCATTACAAGGACATGCTAAAAGTGCACTCAAGAGTTTCAACATAGATCATGAAACCTGGTAGCACCAAGTTCAAGACTGCACAGCCTGGCACAGTGCAGTAGCCAAGGGAGCTATACTGTATGAAGAGCAGCAGATCACTGATGCCAAGTTGAAATGTCAACAGAGGAAATCACAGTCTAGTGCTACTACACATGCAGGCATCCCTTGCCCTCACTGCAGCAGAACATTCTGGGCTAAAATTGGGCTCATCAGCCATCAACGAACTCATCGTAGAAGTAGCAGATAAACATGGTCAACTTCGCACGCGAAGGACAAACAACAACAACTACGATAGCAAAATTTCCTATGTATAAATATCAAGCCAGTCACATCCGTCACACTTAAGCTGGCTACTAGCGGGTAGAGGGTTGGTGGGTTTGATCTAGTTTGATATAAAGATATCATGTAACCTTAAAATTATTACCCATTTCAGTTGCTGCTCCTGTAGCTGTGCCAACAGCAGTTCCCACGCCAGTGCCCGCAGCTGGAGGAAGGGTTGGAGCAAGCCCATTGGCTAAAAAATTAGCAGCTGAAAAAGGCATCGATCTCCAGGTGATCCTTTTATGAATTTGCATTCATGAACACAAAATTGAATTGATTATGCTTCTGTAAAGCTGACTCAAATCAATGAAACAAAGGCATAAAGGTCAACTTAAGTAATTTTAACACTTTGCTAATTTATATTTTCAGATGGTACAAGGAACTGGCCCCGGTGGAACCATACGTGCTCAGGATGTGGAAGGATTTGTACCTTCTGCAGCTGTACCAGCAGCAGCTGCAAGGGCCCCTCCACCTACACCAATACCTGGTGCTGCCTATACTGATATACCACTGTCCAATGTTAGAAAGGTATGGTGTCATTTACTAGGGGCAGTTTGATCCTTCACTTTTTCACTTTCTTGAAGTAAACAAATAGTTTCCTTAACTTGGTATGTTTCTGATTGTACATGTGTATTCTTACATGACACAGGTTATAGCCAAGAGATTGCTAGAATCTAAGCAGACTATACCACATTATTATTTGTCAGTAGATGTCAATGTCGAACAAATTCTCAAGTAAGTGCAGTAAAAAAGTAAATTCTTGCTCGGTTAGACATTGTTAGACTTGTTTGCTAATCCGTAAAAAATTGCATTGTTCAAAATCGTGTAAAGAATAAACACGAATAAAATTGAAATTTAATTTGATCTGGTGAACTACACTTTATTACAAATGTAACAAAACTCGACTATTTCTTCTGTGACAGGCTAAGGAGTGAATTTAATGAAATATTGAAGAAGGAAAATGTCAAATTATCAGTGAATGACTTCATTATAAAGGCTTCTGCGTTAGCATGCAGGAAAGTACCAGAAGCAAACTCCAGCTGGCAAGACACGTTTATTAGACAGTGAGTACTAACATATAACAAGTCATTATTAAGTTAAATTATATTTTCTCTATCCACCCATATTCATGAGTACATGCCCCATAGCCAGCCAGAGCTTTTCCACTGATTCGGGTGGAGATAGTGCCCTAGGATGGGGATGTTGAGAATGTCACATTGAATTAAAATTGCATAGGATATTGGCATCAGTCTAATTAAGGGTGGAACGGATGTCTGATGCTCGGTAGTTCCCACTAACGGTAGCAAAGAGCCATTAAATAGTGGTTCATATAAGTGTGTACATCATTCATTAATATGCGTATTCTTTGTGTTTATGATAGAAATCACAATGTAGACATGTGTGTAGCAGTTGCCACTGAAAACGGCCTCATTACACCCATAGTATTTGGTGCTGAGCGAAAGGGTCTTGCAACAATTGGTCAGGAAGTCCAGGAATTAGCAGCTAGAGCCAAAGCTGGCAAATTGCAACCGCATGAATTTCAGGTTCGTTTAATATTATACACTGAAAGATATTGTAAAGGCCTGATCCATAACAAAGAACAGAACTTCCTGATTGTCCGATTTTCACATATTTTTATTGTGAAGCATTAGAGTACAGAAATTTATGTCATTGCAGGGTGGCACCTTCACAATCTCAAATTTAGGAATGTTTGGAATCAAGAATTTCTCAGCAATAATCAATCCTCCACAGGTAATTAATTCATCTTGTAAATCTCTGAACAAATTGCATGAATCATCATGGTGTAATTAAAGACTTACAATTTAATGTACAAAAATAAATTATCGAAATTAGTGAATTCACGTACAAAAATAAATTTGAAAGACTAGCTAATTTCACAAGTCAATTGCAAAAATTATCATTATTTCCACTTTAGGCATGTATATTAGCAGTAGGTACAGCTCAAAAACAACTCTTAGTGGACGAAGATCATGAACACGGGTAAGGCTAATAGAAATCAAGAAAATTTGGAAAGGAATAGATGTTAATAAAGAAATTTAATTCAAATTTTAGTATAATTTTTGAACAAAGTTTCCGCAATCATATTCCTATGGGGGTATCTCTCGAAACAGGTCTTGTATTTTATGTAACTCATTATTTGTTAATAATGCAAAAGGGTCAGGACCATTTTAAAATATTTTTTCTTTGTCACCAATTTAGTTACCGGGCAGCACCCATAATGAGAGTAACATTAAGTTGTGATCATCGAGTGGTGGATGGAGCAGTTGGAGCACAGTGGCTTGCAGAGTTCAGGAAATTCCTAGAAAAACCTCACACAATGCTCTTATAGAAAATAAAACGGATGAATGAACCACTGGAGATCTTCGTTAAGGATACTTTGTTGACTCTTGACTTTTAATGTACGATAGGTTATCCAAAGCAATGAAGGAAGGATGTTACAATTGTTTCAGTGTGTTTGTTTTATACAATATTTTCTGGAATATCTGTGGGAAATTTCTCACTCTTTAAACAGAATTGAGAAGTTTTTACTTTTAAGCAACTTATGGAATGTAGACTCTACAGATAATAGTATCAGTTGATGATAGAAGAATAGATATCATTCTCCCGTCAGGACAACCTATGTGAATTGAAGTAGGTCTGGTATGAAAAGTATTATACCCGACGAATTTTATCCTTTGTCTTCTATCGATTGTCGTAATAATCACATAATAGTGAAAATACACGTTGAACTGACTTGTGTGGAAAAAGCTACCAATTAGTCTTGTTGTGTAATACATGCAGTCTGAAGACGGAAATATTGTTGATGAAAATAGCCATAGGGAAAATGCGTTTTTAATACTTATTATATGGATATTTGTTATATGGATAGATACAATGTGATGATTTGTGTAAGTTGGTGTTCTCATGTGTTATAGACCTCCTTGTCTACAAGTGGGTTAAACCAGTGCTTAGCTTTAAATGCAATTGCAGGGGAGACATCGTAAATACTCCTGAATACCTTTGTAATATGATAAGATGTGTTCCGAAAAATGTATTTTATTCACATGATATCACATATTTGATTGTGCGGAATTCCTAACAATGAAACAACTACAAACTTATCTGAAATAAATAATTGATGTTATTTAATAAACGTAATATTAAACCAAAAAGGTACTCGGAAGCATAAGAGTGACTTTCTTGCCATTTATGCTTTTGCATAGAAGGCAATGATGAAACGAATGCTTGAAACGAGAGGAATTACCCGGGAAAGCCGGGTAAAAAGTCTATCGCGTGGCATATCACGTGGCCTGTCACGTGGCACCTCACCTCCCTTGGGGGGGGTCCATCCCCAAACCTCATCCCCATACCTCGTCCTCACTGGGGGGGGGGGTCCATCCCCAACACCTTGTCCTCACTTTTTGAGCTCGCAGCAAAACCACCTTGCCGTCTACAGTAGTCTATCAACGCAAAGCGTGATAGACTAATGAACCAGTGCTAACTAAAAGAAGCATCACAGTGCAACTTAAACAGTCAAGGAATAATAATAATATAACTCCATTGTACAGAAGAAGCTGAATAAATACAACGTAAAAATTAGAAATAGATAAAATTTTATGTTTTTTCTCAAATATGATTCAAATATGTGCGTCAGTTATAGCGACCAATCCTTTCTCATTTTGTGCAGTTGATAAAGCAAGGTAAAAGAGAGAAATTGACCTTTTACTTTTGTAAAGCAAGCAAATTGCAGTAAATTTCTGAATTGTACAAAAGACTATTTTTTGTGGCAATGGTCATTTTGCCGACTTTAGGTAAGGACATACATGTAAAGAAATGAAAGAATTGCCTGGGTGTAGTCTACACGGGTGTAGTCCATCTAATAAAGCGTACACGTTTTCAATTCCTTGTTAAGTCATCCTGACGAAACAAGGAACCTCACACTTGCTGTATTTTATCTATGTGAGTAACTTGTGTAGCTTGAAATAGATTTTAAGTGTTGTACTTTCACAATCTATTACATACTATTTGAGTGAATGTGAAAAATGGAATATAAATCCAGAAATAGCATTAGGTCGTGAAATTAATGTGGATTTTTCTGTAAAGCAACTTGAAGGAATAATCTCCATAGTTTATTATGAGTAACAATTTTATTAATGTGAACTTAGTCAATAAAATGCTATCTAGTAAGTGTGTGGAAAATGACGAATATTGACGAATTCTCCCTGGTGAAAAATGGATGTAAATATTTATCATGATGGGATAGTGTATCTTGAGTTATTTATTGCATACACATTATTGTCCAAAAATCCCCTGGACATTATTGTTGCGATAGAGAGTTGTATTCAAAGAACTAACAGTGTACGTGTCTTATTAAAATGAACAACAACAATAAAGTAAAACTTGAAAAGACATTATGCCTTTATGTCCTTTGTATTAAAAAGAAAAATGTGTAAAATTTAATTGGTACACCGTGATTTGGCGGGAAATAAAATCTATTCGCTAGATGACACCACTCGCGAGGGAATCGTTTTGCTTGCGTTGATGACGTAGTAGGGAATTCCTTTTCAACATGGCTGCAGTACAGTCACTTGTCAGTAAGAAAAAGAAGAGTTTTATCGGTTTACCGGCCCCTCTGGGTTATGTACCTGGTCTGGGTAGAGGGTAAGAAGCTTTTCAATATGTAAAATGTGAAAAATAAATTGCCAGTGATATATATAGCGTATAAATGTATGAAAAATGTACATAGATAATGCAGTGGCCACATTGTTTTGTAATTTGACAAAACAAATTGCACTAGAAAATAATTAAAATAGCAGAATTTTCATAGAAATACTAAATAGTACAGTTGAAGTAGCATATATGCAGACTGTTAATTTCAGTACGCTGAATAATATCGCCCCCTTTGCAGCCTTCTAGTCCCAAGTCTTAATTATTTTATTAATATTAATTTGTTGATTTTATTTTTACAGAGCCACAGGGTTTACAACACGATCTGATATCGGTCCTGCTCGAGATGCCAACGACGTCACGTAAGTTCAATGATACTATGTTCTTGTCAGAAAGTCTACAATAAGAACAAAAGTCAAGATTGATAGTCAGAAATGTTACTACTGAAAATAGTGATTTCCAGCTCAATACTCATTTTCCATATCTGTTTCTCCTCACTCTCTGGTTTGAAAAAAGAAAAGTGTGAGCACTACATACATCAGCAGCAACAGTAAGTTAATGTGAAGGTAATTCTCTGTAGAATGTAAAAACATACACATTAAATGGTAAATCTTGATCACAAAGTGTTAACTGGGAACATTTGTTTCATATTTTAACAGAGATGACAGGCATGGTCCACCTGGAGGAAGCAAAAAGAAACAAGAAGAAGAGGAGGAGGAAGATTTGAATGATGCCAACTATGATGAGGTTTTAATTCTGTTCATATCTTTAGTTTGTTTCAAGTAACATAGGTTTTAAAAAAGCTCAAAAGCAGTTCTGTAAATTAGATTGCGAGGTACATTACTTTACAAGTAAATTTAAGCGCACTTAGAATAATTGAGATAATTTAACATAACATACCTGAAGTAATTCACAGCATTGTATTTCAAACAGTTCTCGGGATATGGTGGAAGTATTTGTGCTAAGGATCCATATGATAAAGATGACGAAGAAGCAGATCAGATCTATGAGAGTATTGACAAAAGAATGGATGAAAAGAGGAAGGAAAGAAGAGAAAAGAGATTGCAGGAGGAATTGGAACGATTTCGTCAAGAGAGGCCCAAAATTCAACAACAGTTTTCTGATCTAAAGGTTTGTTATGACTGTCTTGATTGTTTGAGTAGCAGACTGTCTTCAGATGTGCATGCTTCAAATAAACCTGTTTTAAAGAGAATTTGGACTTTTCGCTTTAATTGCAAAAAATAAAAAGAATGAGGTTCACGTGTAAATGATGTCAAGATCTATGAATAGAAGGAATCACCTTGATTTTTTTTTTTTTTTTTTTTTGCAGCGAAAATTATCAGAAATCTCTTCTGAAGAATGGTCAGCAATACCAGAAGTGGGTGATGCTAGAAATAAGAAAATGCGAAATCCTAGAAGTGAAAAGTGAGTGTGTTACATTTTAAAAGTTGTGTTCATTGCCCATTGCTTTAAAACGTGTTTTTTTCTTGCAAGCGTAAAAAGTCGATAAAATACATTAAAGATTTACCCCAGTTCCGGACACATTTTTGGCCAAGGCAGTGGAGAACCAGGGACAACAGATGGCTGTTGATCCCAGGGATCAGAAGACTCTATTCCCGGGTGACATGACACCAGGTTTTAGCACTCCAGCCAGTGATATTGACATGAAGAAGATAGGACAAGCTCGTAACACACTGATGGGACTTAAACTTACACAGGTAAGTGCCAAATAAATCTAAATGTAGCAGGATTAGGGATCATTGTTATATTTTGCACTTAGAAAACTGGAGTCCATTCTTGCCTTGAAACTAAAATATTAGAACCTTCAAAACGTGTCTGTGTTGTGAAGTAGATTAAGCGGGCAATTAATTCGAAATAATTTGATTAGGTTATTGCAATGACAGATTGTCATAAATTTGCAGGTATCGGATTCAGTAACTGGCCAGACAGTAGTGGATCCAAAGGGATACCTGACGGATCTTCAGTCAATGATACCATCACATGGTGGAGACATCAAGTAAGAGACAATCATCTTTTCTTTTCTTGTGTGCAATTGAGATTGAGGACCTGAAGATGTTAAACTATTGTGAAAGTAAAACATCATCATGACATCTGTAACGTTTTCATCTTATTCAAAATGGTCATGACGTATTTTATTTTTCTCTAGTGACGTCAAGAAAGCACGACTGTTGTTGAAATCTGTACGAGAAACTAATCCGAAGCACCCTCCAGCATGGATCGCTTCTGCTCGTCTTGAGGAAGTAACAGGCAAAGTACAGGCGGCGAGAAATCTAATTATGAAAGGTTGTGAAGAATGCCCGAAAGCTGAAGATGTTTGGCTGGAGGCAGCAAGAATTATGGTAAACACTTATTTTTCAAAATTAATTATTTAAAAAAGAATTTTAGGTTTGCATTAAATGCACACAAGACTTAATGTTTTTACAATTTGAAGTTCATGGTCAGCGTTATTGTTATTTCCAGCCAGGAGACCAAGCTAAGGCAGTGATAGCACAAGCTGTGCGCCAAATCCCACAGTCAGTCCGAGTCTGGATCAAAGCATCAGAACTTGAAACAGAACTTAAAGCCAAGAAACGAGTGTACAGAAAAGGTAAATAGTGTAAATTATTATTAACAATAATATTCTAATCGCACTTGTTCTTCACAGATTTTTCACATAAAACTTTCCATTTGATATGTAATATTTAAAATGTTTTTCTAATATGTCTTGGTTTCTGGCGTATTTTAGCTCTGGAACACATACCCAATTCTGTTAGACTGTGGAAGACGGCAATAGAACTTGAGACGGAAGAAGATGCAAGAATTATGTTGAGTAGAGCTGTAGAATGTTGCCCTACGAGCGTAGAGGTAAGAACTACGAAGCTTTTATGTGTAGAAAACACTACAATATATTCATTATTTTAAATTAACATTAACAGACAGGTCTTGCAATGGAAGTATGTAGAATTATTCATAATCAAAGCAATTTTACTTTCAGTTGTGGCTTGCCTTGGCACGCTTAGAGACATATGAAAATGCAAGAAAAGTTTTAAACAAAGCTCGTGAGAACATTCCAACGGACAGACAGATCTGGATAACTGCTGCTAAACTGGAAGAGGCACAAGGAAATTCGCACATGGTTGATAAAATCATAGACAGAGGTCAGTTACTTAAAGTTTCATTAGTTCATTGTGCCCATGTTTCTTCTTGTGTCTACTGTCCAGCACAGAAAATTAATTGCAATTACACTTGACTAATATTGTTGCTATTTTACTTAGCACTGAACTCGCTTAGGGCAAACATGGTGGAAATCAACAGGGAAGAATGGCTGAAAGATGCAGAAGATGCCGAAAAGGCTGGAAGCATTCATGTCTGTCAAGCTATTGTGTAAGTATTGGTGCAGAATAGACTAAGTATTGGGTACATAATTCATAACAGCTTAATGGATAAAAGTAACATAAAAACATTATTCCAATTTATTACAGGAGCAATGTGTTGTCTGTTGGTGTTGAGGAAGAAGACAGGAAGGTCACATGGATGGAGGACGCAGATAATGTATGTATATGTAAAGTGACACCAGTTATTTATTTATGGTAACTGAGACTTCACGTAGAAACAAACATTGCACTATCTTTCGTTATCCACATCTATTATTAAGTGAGTTTTAGCATCCCGAAGTTCCATTTTCAATGGAACAGATATTAAATGTGGGACAGGCTTTTAAACTCAACTTTTAATGGATACTGCACAATATCACCCTTACCTCAAGTAAGAGGCATACGGTAAAAAAATCTGGTATTTTGGCAAGTAAATTCCCAACTACACTGACACGTTTGATCGAGAGTCGTTTGATAAAGTATGTGAACAATATTTTTGTCTTCCAATATAATATTTCCACCCACCACCAAAACAAAAAGGGCCACTGCCTTTGACATTCAATTTCCTGCCAGCCCAAAGAAAATTGGTAGAGGTCATTAAGTAATAAGTGTCATCCATGCGACGGGTAATTGTTATGTATATGATAATAATAAAATGTTTATATTGTCTGTAGGCTGCTACTCATGGTGCAGTAGAATGTGCACGAGCTATCTATGCTCACGCTCTCTCGGAATTTGCCAGCAAAAAGAGTATATGGATGCGGGCAGCGTACTTTGAGAAAGATCACGGCACTCGTGAGACACTGGAAGCTTTGTTGCAGAAAGCTGTGGCACATTGTCCAAAGGCTGAGATGTTGTGGTTAATGGGAGCGAAGTCCAAGTGGCTCGCGGTAAGTGCAAGAAAAAAGAAAGTGTTTGTTGTTCAAAGACAAATCTCAGCTTGTAAAAAATATTGAATCAGAACTATTGTAAACATGTACAGATGCTATGTACTGTTATTCAGACTTTGATACAGTTTCTCCTATGCGAGTAACTCGTGATAATTTACAACTTTTACAACTCTTGATCTTGATGGTAATTTTCGCCTATTCACAGGGAGACGTGCCGGCAGCAAGAAGTATCTTGGCTCTCGCTTTTCAAGCAAATCCGAATAGTGAAGAGATTTGGTTGGCTGCCGTAAAGCTAGAATCTGAGAATGACGAGTATGAGCGTGCGAGAAGGCTCCTGCAGCGAGCACGGAACAATGCACCCACAGCACGTGTGTTCATGAAGTCTGTTAAGCTAGAATGGTGTCTTGGAGATATCAAGGCAGCCAAACAATTATTGGAAGATTCCGTGAAACATTATCCGGACTTTGCAAAGGTAAGTGAAATTTAAGTTATTTTATCAGAAATATTTTCCATGAATAATGTAAAAATTCAATTACACGTGCATAAATATCATACCTCTGTAAGTAAATTAATGTGTTGAAGTCGACGTTTCTTGTAGTTGTGGATGATGAAAGGACAAATAGAAGAACAGGAAGGCAGTATACAGTCAGCAAAGGATGCTTACAATCAGGGAGTAAGTGAATATCTTAGTCAAAGACAATTAAGCAAAGGGACTCAATTCTTCATGTCCGACTAATGTTTCATTCCATGCCCAGTCGCTGAATTTTGAGCCACCTTTCAATTTGTGAAAGTTATTTCAGCGTGTTAGACGATTTGCCATTGACCAACTTATTCATTTTATTTGCAGCTCAAGAAATGTTCGAATGCAATTCCTCTGTGGATACTGTTATCAAGACTTGAGGAGAAAAATAATAATCTGATCAAAGCACGGTCTATCCTGGAGAAGGGCCGCCTGAAAAACCCACACAGTCCAGAGCTGTGGCTCGAGGCAGTGCGAGTAGAAAACCGAGGAGGACTGAAAGGAATTGCTCAGACCTTAATGGCGAAAGGTGAGATTTGTAGTCCATGTATTATATTTTTACAGTGTTCGAAATAAGTCGTGAAACCAGTCAGACCGAACAACAGTTGGTCACCTCAAACGCATAATTTACAGTAATACTTCAATTGTGAAATTGTCTGACGGATCTTTAACTCAGTTAGTCCGAAGCAATATTGGCAAGTCACTGTGTTTAGTAATTTGAGGTCAAAACACAGATGGGTTCAGTTTATTTCGTTAGAACATAATATATTGTTAACATTTTACAGCCATGCAGGATTGCCCAAATTCTGGTATTCTTTGGGCTGAAGCAATATTTATGGAGCCAAGACCTCAGCGAAAAACTAAATGTGTGGATGCATTAAAAAGATGTGAGCACGACCCACACGTTCTGCTAGCAGCATCCAAGTGAGTATCTGAAATCACTTATATTGCTGTATGTAGAACCAATTGACAATTTACAGCAAAATATTAATTGACTATGAGGCAGATTTCATTGAAAGCTTTATCCTTGCTTCTGGAAATATGAACAGAAGTGTAATAACAGAAACTGGACTTTGTTGTTTGAGTAGATAAACTTTGCTTGATACACAGAATATTCTGAATCATGATTTCATTACATTTATTGTCTGAATCTTGTGTTGTTATTTAGATTGTTTTGGACTGAACGAAAAATAAGCAAGGCTCGTGAGTGGTTTCTGCGTACTGTTAAGATTGACCCTGATCTCGGAGACGCATGGGCATACTTCTACAAGTTTGAACTTGCACACGGAACAGAGGTAATTATGTAAATTTTGTATCGAGAAAGGTTGTAAAAGAGGCAAAGCATATGTAAGTATCCAAGAAACCAGTAACATACGAAAAAATGCAAGAAACCAGTAACATACGTAAAAATTTGCAGGTGCTGGAAAAGCTCTCATTTTCAGTTATCTTTGTTTAAGACATATCATTTGACCATTTTAGGACCAACAGAATGATGTTCTACAGCACTGTATAAAAGCAGATCCACGTCATGGGGAAAGTTGGTGTGCTGTGTCAAAGAAAATAGAAAATTGGAGGCTAAAAACTGATAGTTTGCTGCCAGCTGTGGCAAATACTCTACAGATACCGACTTAATGTTCGGAATCGTATGCTTTTGTGTATCATAAATCAAAGAACAGTTATTATCAGAATTTTTATTTTTGATGGAGTTAATTATACTTCTGTTGTGGATTTCTGAAGCAGCAATACATTGTTACAGACCAAACTGTACTATGAAGTTTACGCAAAGAAGCGAATAGCGACCATATTCAATTCTGCTGCACAAATATTGTGTGATTGGATTCATACAAAGATTAACGAGACATTTTTTGCATTGTATTTGTCTGGCCTAAGATACACAAGGAATGCACATACAACTTTAACTTTGCTACTGGTAACATGGGTCCTTTAACTTGAACAGACCTGTGCTAGTAACAATAGTATAAATTTCTGTTTCCTATTTACATGTACACTGTCTGGTTATATTTAAATTCTACTCTAAAAGCGTGTCTATTTAATGTAACAATTCCAGCAAAATAAAAGGGTTTTTCCTGATGCAGGATCCAGAGTAAATAGTGCAGTTTGCTTGTTAACGTTCTCGCTAGAGCAGCAGATATTTGTGTAAACATGTATTTTCCGATCCCAGAATACTGCACACCGAAATAAATCATATGTACAGATACAGACACCATATTGTGTATTGATTTCTCTTCTAAGGGCAATCGTACAATGTGCTTCAGTTAAATGTCGAGTGATTATTTCATTTTAAGTGCACCATTAGAAGTTATTTAAATACTATCACATGTGTTATTATTTTAGGCAAACACTGCATTAAACATGGTTGCCACAACACAGGGAAAACAGGGAATTTGACTCACATTATTCACAGGGAAAACACAGGAAATTCAGAAAAATCGCAGGGAACTTTTTGAGAACACGGAATTTCCCAAATTTCTCCGTGTCAGAAGCATTAATTGGACAGAAAAGATGCTTTTAAGTTTCCATTATGAATTTATTAGGTGCAGTTATCACTGGGAAAAATATCGGAAACACGGGGAAACCAAAAGGAATTTGACTTCAGTTGGACTGTGGCAACCATGATTGAAATGATTGGAACTTATTCCAAGGGTCCAAGTCTCTGGGATGATAAGCACATTTCTTCAAGTAGATAATGAATGTTTGGAAAGATTGCCCTTCTAATTTTATGGTAGTCTGCCACAGTAACACGATATATCGTGTGTGTGCGTGTTCGTGTTTGCAAGGTTGGTACGATTACGATTCAACCAGGAAAATTTTTGAGAGCGGCAATCAAAAACAAATAACTTTGCTATGTATATTTGTATTTTTGATTAAAATTCACGAATTGCACATGTCCTTTTTCGGAACGAAGTTTGGCGAGGTTATGGAAAGTTGTGATTTTGTGGGGGGGTTTTTGGGCTCTGATTTCAGTGTTTTGGGGTGTTTTTTTTTAATTTAAAATTAGAATTCATGATTTTTGGGAGCGGCGGGAAACGTAATTCAACAAATCAAAAAGTCTGGCTTGATATAATTTTGAAATTCATCTGTTTTTGCGCTTATATCTTACGAAAAAAAATGTAAAAAATATATATATCACCATATGCAACGTGATATACGTCTAAATCGTGAATGTACGTAATATTCCTACTCGAATTGAAAATTATCTGTATTAATCATAATCGTACCGCCAAAAGGCCTATAACTTTTCTGTATACCGGTAACATGATACAGAAAATAATGGAAATATTGAAAGGTGTTTGCAGAAGCGAAGTATAAGTTGCATTGGCGGAGCTAGGGGGTGTAAAAAGACTAGAACAAGAGTTGCTAGACTTCGAATATAGTTTATTAGCTCTGGTACAAAACACATGCAGTCTCG
>JBCAUI010271190.1:0-15911 GCA_038406195.1 Haplosyllis anthogorgicola
GAGTAAACACACGTCGAATTTGTAATAAAGATTTGGATTAATTGCACTGTCTATGAGCGTTGGAGTCTTATTTGAATATTACAACAATTATCTGACGATAGCTGCGGCTGCCTGTGGTACGATCAAAATGCAATTTCTTAATTCAGAGTAAACGTCTTTTTTGTGAAACCTTCACCACCTGCTGAAGTAACATGATAAATTTTAATTATTTGGCACAAACACCGAAAACTTACCATCTTTTTCAAAACTGTTGCTGCTTCTTCTGCCACTTCCGGCCAAAATACACCACGGACATGCGCAGTGGGAGAACAAAGATGGCGCCTTTGCAAGAGGACTTTCAAAAAAGGGTAGACAAGTTTAGCATTTAACTGATTTTTTTAGCAGTTATTAAAACACTGTAACGACGGAAGTGAAAGTGTTAGCACTTCGTGAATATATTTTGCCAGTGCTTAAAATGTACGGCCTCCTTGGATTGCAAAGGACGCATGAAATTCTGTCCGGGTAAGGTAACTCCCCTATCTTCATCAATTTGACCACTTGTACTGACCCAAAAGCTTGAAATGTGCGATTTTGGACGCCATTGTTTCACTTAACTGGCAATCAGGTAACAGTATGGAAATTTGCGCTTGTAATTTGTCTTTCCAGTGATTAATAAGTGCATGTAATGGCAACTTTTACAAATGTAGTGTGTCATTGTAGTCAAACGGACGAACAAGAGATTTATCATGAATTGTTGGAATTCTGAATAAATACACAGGGTTGTTGCAATGTGCGTTCTTAACATCCAAGGGTATAAATTAAAATGCATTTTCAATGCTTGTTAGCTTAGTGTGTAGTGTACCACTAATTGATATTACCACCTTGTTACCCTCTAAACCTGAAACGACATGGGCCTTTCTTCATGAATAAGCTTGAAAATTTAGATCATTTGCAGTCCTCAGTTGAGATTAGGTGTCTTTTATGTCAAAATGTGAAAAATTCTGTGTGACAGACACCACAAACCATATGAGCTGTAACTGACATGAACTTAAGATGCATAAGTGCACATATTTTGTAGTTACATGTATATACTCGAGTTTCCTCTCCAGCTGTATAGTTACAATGAACTGTGCATACAATAACATATTGTACAGAGCTATTTGTAGAGCTTCTGTCACTTGCTAAGGTATGAAATATTTTGAACCATGTATAAAGAAAAACCATTGATAAATGCATGTCAAGAAATGAAAAATAAAAAATCATGTACAGTGAGTTGCCTGTTCAGGGCATCCAGCAGAGTGTTTATCTTTGTATTAGAATAAGTATTAATTTCATTGGTTACTCAATATTGCCTCAAAAGCTTCAGTTGTGGCAAATCTGAAAACCTGTAACTTGATGAAATTTGTTAATTGTAACACTACAAACAGACAACTTCATACAATTTTCTGAAGTACATTGAGTATCCACTTAATCTGTTAAAAATCTGAATATTTTTACAATTAGACCCTAAAATTGTGACAAATGACAAATCATTTGTATGCAGAAAAATTGCCTTGTGACCAATATAATGGACATTTCATAATGGTGGTATGCACTATTTGCCAAGCTCAGCATTAAGAAGTTCGGGGATACAGTTGAACAGTTGAATGAATTTGTTTGCAAAATTGACGCAATTACGGGTTTGCAGAAGACACACCCCTCCCCCTTTAACCAGAATTTTATCTATCTTTTATTTTTTCCACGCAGATTTACTGAATTTGGGCAAAAATGGAGCGGTGCTCTCCCGTACAGGAAATCTTGGATCCACCAATGTCTTGGAATACATTTAAATCTTTAATGTGTAATATGTGCAGTTTACTTACAGATTACGAAATTGACGAGACACTGAAAGCAATGACCTTACTGCAGGAGAAGTCCATTCAGTACGAGCCTGCTGCAAAGCTGAAACATGTTTAACAACATCTCACCAGATTCCAAACGGGTATGTTTTTAGCCCATTTGGCATACATGTCACAAAGCCCATAGAGTCGGGATTTACCCATTGTTTTCATTGCATGCGTGCCGCGTCCAAATGGATTATAATCCAGCCACCGACACTCAGAAAATTTCGTACTCACCAATCGGTCTAGCAGGGGTTCAAATCCACTAGACCTATCCGTTATGCACTCGTTCGAATGTAAAGACGTCAATGACGGATATTTGTTTAACAATGTTAGTTTTGTTTTTGTTTTTTGTTAGTAATGGACTTACGTCTGGGTGCTATCAAATAATTGCATTCTTTATAGTTCATCTTTAAAATTAAAAAATAAAATTAGCATAATTTTTGAAATTTAAAATTAAGATTTACATCCAGCAGTAAACCTAATGAATTAATTTGTTAAATTTTTCTTAAACACTTCCGATTTTTTCCTACTCGCCAGTAGGACTAGTAGCTCAGAAATACTGCTTGCCCGAGAAAGCTTCAACTCTCCATGGCGAGCAGACGAGTGCCTAAATCGATGGCTGCATAATCTTTGTACATGGTTGCAACAACACAGGGAAAACAGGGAATTTGACTATCAGGTTTTCAGACAGGGAAAACACAGGGAATTTGGGAAAAAAAACACAGGGAACTTTTTTCAGAACACAGGGAATTTCCCAAATTATGAAGTATTTCCTTATAAATTCCCTTTTTATCGGCTTACATATCCTAAAAAAATTTAGCCTCAATTTGCTCTGCATGTTTTAAAAAATGGTCATTTTCCCCACCCACTTTAATCATTAATTCAAATGTTTCCAGTGCTGCCATGCATATTACACATGTTGCTTGTACCTTGTGCTGTATGTTCCTGTGTAAAAAGAAAGCATGCAAAAATTGCATTAAAGTTGCAATTATGAATGTATAAAAGAAAGTTCCCAAGGGAAATATATGGGAAACTCAGGGAAAACACAGGGAATTTGATTTTACTTGGAGCGTGGCAACCATGTTGTATCATTTACACCTATGTGCGTACATGCCATTTAGAAGGCAGAAAAGTGTGACTAGTGTTATTTCTTGGCAGCCATATTTGTATTTGATAAAGTAAACAGGGTCAACTGCACCAGATATATGTATATTCTGTACATGTACAAGTCATTGTAATTTAATGACATATTTAGGGAATTTACTAGATAAATTGAATGGTAACTTCATATTGTAACTAACTTATTTATTTTTGTACATGAAGGTGGCAAATATCCGTACAAATGTGGTGGCAGCCGATGAAGACACCATTGAAAGTGCTGACAAACCAACCGCTCCAAAGCCGAGTGCACGCCTTGCTGGAACGAACATTCGTAAATCAGCATCTGCAGATGTACATAGGTCATTGACATCAAATGTACAAAATGTAATATCAGCAGATATCCACAATGTAGTTGCAGTAGATATTCACAATGTGAATATCAACGTAGCAGCAGACGTGCACAACGTAGCAGCGGTTGATGTTCACAGTGTAGCGCCAGTGGACGTACACAATGTATCAACCGCTGATATTCACCATGCAGTGGCTGTCGATGTTCACGCAGTTCCACCAGCAAAGGTGTCAAATGTTGCAGCAGTTGAAGTTCACAGCGGTTCCACAACAAATGCACCAGGCACTGCTGTAGTGGACACACACGGATCACTTGCAGGAATAGGTCCAAGCAATGTCACCAGAACTGATGTGTGCGGAGTGAAAGTGCATGGAGTCAACGACGATGTTGCCGTTCAAAGACCAATTGTTCATAACTTTGACAAAGCTGCACAGATGCCTGCTGGAAGTCTCAGGTAGCTAACGTATTTCGCCTTTTTATTGCCACCAGTATACTGTAATGTATCTGCTAATAGATAACGACAGTATTTCACTGTTAACTCAAAACAAAGTTTACTTCTGTTTTATTGTTCATCAGTCTCTGCTAAATTGTCCAACTGACCTTATTTATTTCGCAACTTTTGTCTTAGAAGTGCCTCAACACCAATTGATAAATGATTGTCACCTTTTGTAAAAATTATGAATTTTACAGTGTCGACTTACACGTTTAGTGTGAAAGCTGGCTTGAACAGAACTATTGTCATCCTTCTGTTCAGTTGTACAAGTTAGATCATTTATCCTTTAATGCTTTTCATTGCAGAATTCCATCTGAGATGGCTAAAAAGGAGCCAGAAGCACTGGCTAATGTCGTGAAAGAAATAAAGCACCAGACTACTGAAGCATCCAAAACTGATAACCAGAAACAAAACAAACCATCATCCCAAATTGGGCACTCTGGCCCGGCAACAGGATTTCCACAGAACTTGTTTTCACAAGAGCAGCCTGTCACCGTTAGTGCTGCAAAATCAACTGTGGACAAAATAAAGAAAGAAACTAAATCTGTCGCCCAAAAGGGTAGTGCACAAAACATAGCTTCTCAAGATGTGCAGAAATTTGCACAATCTTCATTGGCCCCATCTTCATCGCAGGTTAGTACTCAACCTTTACTGCCACTGACTGCTGCAGGCAAATCTGTGAACGTAAACCGACCAGTCTTGCAAAGGTCAGGTGCAACAGCCGTGCCACAAGCAAGGTCCAGCATAGCAGCTGCAAGACCCAAAGCACCAATCGTGATACAACCGATCTTGCAAACGTCATGTGCCCCAGCTTTACCACAAGGCCGACCAAGTGTACCAGCTGCAAAACCAGCAAGACCCAGTGCACCAATTGTAATACAACCGATACCCAGTGCACCAGCAAGAGCACCACAAAGACTCATTGCACCAGCTTCGACACTACAGCATCAGGTGATGTCACAGTTGCTTGCAAATCCAACAACTGCTATGGCTACATTTCTGCAAAGTACCGGAGGTGGCTCTGGTCCTTCGATGGTACCATCCTTGTTATCAAATAATGCATTCATGTCACAGCAACAGTTTACACCAGTGACTGCACTTGGCACAGGCATGCCAACTGTAACATTTCCATTAGTAACACCAAATTCACTTGGACAGAATGTCGTACCAAGTCTTCCAACACCATATTTACCTCGGTTAACAACTACTCAAGTGCCCAACGTAACAGGAATCATTCTTCAATCACCATTAATCAATACTCCGACAATACAGTCCAGTGGTACTCCTGCAAGTACAGCCCAACATTCGAACCAGAATAAAGCAGTTCAGCACGTACGTAACTTCTTCCTTGTGTGTTGGTATCCTACTGTTTTGTTATTTAATTTGACTGTTTCAAGAGTCTCGATCTCGGGTATGCAAAGTATATACATCATAATTTACAGACATTTTAACAAGTATTAAATTAGAACTGTACGGCGCTTTTAAAAATGTTTAATCACGTATTGTAGACACAGGCTAAAAGCACTGTTCCAACGCCACTCAACACAAATTCCGTTCAGCATATCTCAGCTCAGAAAACCTCATCCCCGTCTGCATCCCCTCGAGGAAGGCCTATCAAAGGTAACATATTTATCGTCCGCGTATGCAGAAAGGTAACGCTTCAAGTACTCTTTGCAATATTATCACGTTTTAATTACTAATTATGAAGTGGGCAGTGTGATGTAGATTCGTGGTAAGTGTAAATGTAAGTACATGTTGAAACTAGAGCCAGCCCCCTTTCCGAGGGTGATTTTCCCATGTGCAGTTTAGGATCTCAGTGTGAGCGGAGTACCCGGACAGCCATACTCTGGTCAGTGTACGTGTGCTGGCACCGAGCTAAATCTCAACATTCACTCGTCATCCTTGAGGCTTACTATTAAATGTTAAATTTGTTGTGTGGACACAAAGACATGAGGATGATAGTGACTTGAGGATATTTTTTCTTATAAATTCTGTTGTAGCATAAAATAACCAGTTTCCACCCCTCAAGATGAACATCAGTTTCATATGTAATAATCAAAGGGCACAGACGTGCCTAAATGAATAACTGTTTACTAACACACTAGATATTTCATTTGCAGATTTGCCGAATTCCTCGCCAAAGGTAGCTGGTTTTGCTGCAACGAATGATCATGTCAGTGCCAAGGTAAGCAATTCAACACCTAAGAAAACAACATTTTCTGTAAGTCGAAATACGATTCCCTTAGAGGAGGTTCCGGATTGTTCTTGTGACGAGGGAAATTCGAAAGTGAGAGGGACGCCTATGCCCAACAGACCTGTCAACGTACATCATCACTGTAGACATTGCAACAACTATGTAACATACAGCAGAGCAGGTGTCGTTCGCCATGAAGTGATGGTGCATAGTATTAGGCATTCTGGAGTGAACATTTATGAGTGTCCTGTATGTGCAAAGCTTTTCATTCATCTTAGTGAATACCAGCGCCATATCAAAATGCACTCAGCCAGATCTCGAGATCCCAAAGTCAGAGCGATCATAAGGGACGAAGACAACAAATGTGAAGCTCTGATAGTGAAGGTTGTGAAACCGTCAGGCGATCCGGATTTTAGATTTAAGGGTAAGAAAGAGTCCAAGAAGGATCTACTTTCAATAAAGCAGGAATTAATGGCTTCTCCTCAGCTTGGTAAACCTCATTGGTCAAATCAGCCAGGTGGAGTCTTGACAAATGGCACAGGAGATTCATTTAATGTTAATGCTGCACAGATGGGTCTGCCTGGATCGATGCCATTCTTAAATGATCGAGAAATGCCAACCTTGACGCCAGAAATGGGAGCAGCACCGTCTACGTGTCAGGACGAAATGCCTACTTTAACACAGTCATCTCCAGCGTCAGCGAGTCATATTATTCGCTTCTGTCGGGATAATACTCTCATGTGTGACATTAATGGCTGCCAGTGGAAGATGGTCCTTGTTACTGATATCAAAGAACATGTTGTCTCGGCACATGGACTGAGATTAAATAAATTACAAGGCTACTGTGACCACTGCAAAAGAAGTTATAGCACGTATTTTTATTTTGTACAACATCTGAAACAAAAACATAGCGTGGCAGAAAACATAAAACTGGAGAAAATGGAGCAGTTCGACCAAGAGGAAAACAGGGTACCGCAACCAATTGCCAACTCATTGTCACCAGGATTGGTGCCAACTGGTCAACCACAATCACAGCAGAATCAATCAGGGCAAACTAACTTGACAAAAGATCCCAACCAGATTAAAACTATTCAGTTCCATCCTGATCAAAAAATGCATTGTCACATAGGAAAATGCAATTTTTACGTCAGCATTCTCAGTGAAATGCGAGTACATATTAAATCTCACCACAAGGAGAAGGTGAAATTTCAGAAGGGTCTCTGCCAGATGTGTCAGTATGCTCCGAATAAATACAAGAATTTTGAAAAACATCTGAGAAAGAAACATACTGTACAACCTGGAGATCTTGACACAGAAAAGGAAAGTTCGGTAGTTCCAACTGGAGAGCAGGAACGTCATGGCCAGGAAGAAAATACTGAGGTAGGAGGAATTGGCACGAGTGTGAATAGCAATGTTCCAGCTGCTTCCCACACTGCTGTGCCAAAAGACCAAGAATCACAAAAGGGTCTAAAGTTCAAGAATGTTCCAAATCCAACTAAGACCATTCGATTTCAAGATGGTATGGTGATATGCAAGTTTGAGAGCTGTGAATTTAAAGCCGCAAATTTAAGTGAAATTGGAAGGCACGTCGAATCAACTCATAAACAGGCATTACAGAGTTTCAAAGGTTTCTGTCAGCCGTGCACCTTTGTTGCCTCAGAATATGGTAAATTGGAACAACATTTGGTGGAAAAGCATTCCATGGAAGCGAGGACAAAGAATACAAGAATAGACGTACAGGAACAGCCATTGCAAAATGAAAGCCATGGAAACGACACTCCAGCATTGACACAAAATAGCTTTCCACAACTGCCAAATACAAGTCAGATACCAGCAGATCTGCTACCCTGTATTCAGTTCAGAGATGGTAAACTGTACTGCCATGCTGACGGTTGCATTTTCAGTACAACTGTGTTGAGCGACTTAAAAGTCCATGTTGCAGACTTTCATGGACAAAATATAACATCCTTGAAAGCTTTTTGTTGTGTGTGTAACATGCCGTTTACAAGATATGCAAGATTTCCAAGTCATCTGACGTGGAAACACTCCGTACAGTTAAGTCATGGTGACGAGCACACTGAAACACCTGCCGTGATGGACAACCCTGAACAGGTTGAAACATTGGCACAAATTAACCTACCGGAGAATAGTGCAAATATATCAATTTCAGTCCAAGATGACAAAAGGCTACATTGTCACGTTGATTATTGTAATATCAGCAGCTCAGCGCTAAGTGACATAAAAAGTCATGTAGTGCATGAACATGGCAGAACAATCAAGAGTATTGAAACTTACTGTGGTATTTGTTGTTCTCATTACCCTACTTTCGGCGCATTCCAACGACATATAATTTGGAAACATTCAATAGAAATTTATGCAGATAACTACACGGATATGCCGCAAGTTGATAACAACCCAATAGCACGCCAAACTGGAGGTCAAGGTCTCGTAAAGGCCTCTTTTCAGGCGATACCTCCGAGAGCAGTATTAGCTGAAAGTGAGAGTGGTGTAGCTGTAGGAGTACCTGTACCGCAAAATGTGACTATCGAACTCCCGGAGGATAGCTCAGCTGTAGCCTTGTCCGCTCAAAGTGATAACAGGTTATATTGCCACATCGATGACTGTAAGTTTGTTGGCACTGTGTTGGATGAAATGAAGGCACATTTCACAAATATTCACAACAGGGCAATGAGGCACGTTGAAAGTTTTTGCGGTATATGCATGTCTCACTATCCCAAGTATACTAGTTTCTCCCAGCACGTCATTTGGAAACACTCCATGGATTATCGTGCGAATGAGGACAGCAACATTGCTGCTGCAGCTATCAGTCAGACAGGAAACTACATCCCAGAACAAGTGAAGACATCCGTCGACAGAAGTGTAGGTGGAGTCCCGTTAATGTTGAACGCATCAGTAATCGAATCGCCAATTGAAAACGTGAATGAGAGTAGAATTCTTCGCTTTCTGCATGACTACAGAATACACTGTTACAGTGAGGGCTGTCATTTTAGTGGCAAAACAACTACTGATGTGATGCAGCATGTCAAGGCAGCACATGGACTAGCCCTAAGACATCTACAAGGATATTGCCAATTGTGTGGCAGTTTTTCGAACAGATACTCCAACTTCGCTTCACATTTGAGATTGAAGCACAGTGTACAAACTGGTGAACCAGTTGCAGGCAATCCGGATGTAACGTACGTAACACCGCAGGCCGTGATGGGGCCACAGTTTATAAATGAATTTACAGATGTGAGAATGATGCTTCGCTACAAGAAAAACAACAGAATATATTGTTACAACGAAAGCTGTGGCTTCAGCGCTACGATCACGAGTGACATGACGATGCATCTGCGGTCAGTTCATGGCCAGACCCTGGGAAACTTGCAGGGATTCTGCGAAATCTGTGGCAGCTACTCGAACAGGGCCAGCAACTTTTTCACGCATCTAAGACAGAAACATTTGGTACAGACTGGAAACAAAAGATCTGGAGTCATCAAATTCGATCTGATGGATCCGGGCGAAAATCTGTTGGATGAGGCACCTGTGCAAAACGTGGAGATTCCGGGAGAAGGACCCGCAAGGTTTGGTGTCTTTCATCCCGAAATGATTTTCACCAGTGAACCGTTGTTTAATTACTGGCAGGAAGTGGAAGAGGAAGACGAAATGCCGGAAGAAATTCCAAAAGCCGCCGGTCCCGTGTACTATGAAGAGGACGGTTTCCATTGCTTTGATGACAGCTGTAAATTTGGTGGTAAAGATCTGAGTGACATTAAGATGCATCTGCGTGATGTGCATGGGACAGTGATACATGGTCTTAAAGGTATATGTGAATTGTGCGGTAAAACCTTCAAGAAATACAAGGAGTTCAAGAAGCATGTCATTGAAGAGCATGATGTGAAGATTGGCCAAACGACAGCACAAAAGGAAAATGTGCAGACGACAGTGACACAGACTTCAGCCTTTCAGGGTGGTGCGAATATGCCCAAGTCGCAAGATACCACTCCTGCACAGACGACAGAAAGAGGTAATTCAAATGGAGAAGGAAGGATTAGCTGCCAAAAAGACAAAATGCTGCACTGTGAGTTTGGAATATGCGGTTTTGAAACGAAATTTCTCATTGAAGCAAGAGAACATGTTGCTGCTTTACATGGTGTCACTGAAATGCAAGGGTATTGTCAAGTGTGTGATGTTGCACATGCCAAATATACGAGGTTCAAACAGCATGTAATCTCAAAGCACTCGATTGAGATGGGCATACCAGGTGCTTACAATTTCAGTAAAAGCACCGAAAAGCAAGGCGTCAATAAAACACCTGCGAAAGAAAATGAAGTGAAGAAGAACAAACCGGCAGTGTTCAGGACACCAAGCCCAGTAAAGTCTCATCTTCTACCTGGTAATGTTGTGAAGACGAGTTCTGTCCCACTGCGCATCACAGCCTTCCCGGCTGTAGAGAGCCAACATTTACCCTGGCAGGAACAACCAATCCCAGAAGTTAAACCGAGTCTGTTCATTCACTTCAAAGAAGATAGCAATTTACACTGTCTTTTCGATGGTTGTAACTTTGTCAGTCCGCGACACAGTGAGATGAGAGTGCATCTGCAGTCGGCACATGGAGCATTCCTCAAGTCCCTGCGAGGAGTTTGCGAGATTTGCAATAGCCATCAAACGTACAAGAACTTCATTCAACACATCAAACAGAGACACGGAGTGGAACCTGGATGGACGGGGAGAGAAAGCGCACCATTTAATGTCAGTGTTCACAACAAAACGAAAGTTTTCTGTGGTGGCTGCAGTAAGAAGATGAGGTTCAGGAAAGGCCGCAAAGACTTGTTGAAAGAACACGTAACTCAGGTGCACAAAATTAGTGTTGCCCAGCTGATGTTTTATTGCCCAGGATGTGCCATGAGCACGTTGAATTATTACACATTCAAACTACATTTACTCCAAGAGAGACACAGGACTAAGTATTTCGGTTCAGATGAAATGACAAAAAAGAAACCCGATAACAAACCACCACCCGAGTTCTTGAAAAATCTAGAACTGTGCAGTCTACCTGCTACAGTAAAGGAAGGGAAAGAAAAGGCTACTGAAGATGCAGATGCGAAGGTTGAAATTATCTGTCACCAAGAGGGTGTATTGGAGTGTAGAAAATGTGATAAGATCTTCTCAGGTATAAAGCACATCAACGAACATACTTCACAATGGCACCCGTCAGCTGAGTTTCTGTACCAATGCAAGCTATGTGGCGTAAAACTATCCAGAAGCAAAGATTTTTATTGTCACCTGGATTCCGTCTTACACAAGATAGCTGCGTGTGAAAAGGACGCTTTAGACGATGAAGATGAAGCAGTATCTGAAGATGAAGTTAACGAACCAGGGACTTCATCGCAAGCACTCAGCCCATTGGTCCACGATGCAGCTAAGAGCAATGAAAGTCAAACTGCACCTACCGATATTGCGACAGCTAAAAATGATTCAACTCCAGCAACAGTGGACCTACCAAGAAGACCCAGCATGGCAGATCGACCAGGACAGAACATCACCACGTCACCAATCGTGAAACAAGAATTTCATGTGCCAAAGGGGAGAGTGAGCGATGTCGATAAAGATTATCAACCAAAAGAACCAATACAGATAAAAAAGAAATCCGTATTCAAAGTGCAGTACGGGGCCGACGGGCAACTACATTGCGGTCACTGCCCTTTCAGTCACACGATAGAAGTAAACATGAAAAACCATCTCATTCAAGTTCACAAGGAAAAGCTGTCCTTTGCATTCTGCGTTTGTGAACCTTGCAACCAGTGCTACAACAGCTACTTTCCGTTCAAATATCATGTTGGGCAGAGTCATGGGATTAGGGAGTCGGAAGACATGAAAAGTCCGATGCCATCAATAAAAATTGATGTAACTGAAACTGGACTTATTCGTTGTACCAAGTGTGATTTCACAAGTAATGAACCTCAGCATGTGCGCAACCATGCACAGTACGAACATAAGATTAAGCAAGTATACATGCAGTTTGAATGTTTGCCTTGTAAGATGACCACAAGACAGTACAATAACTTTGTATCACATCTCAACTTTTCCAAACATAAGAAAACCCTGGAACAAACTGGTGCCGGTCATGATGATGATGCAACGTCAGCCTATGGAGATGATGTTGCAAACCTAAATGATGTTGTGTCTGAACTTGCGCATTCACAGACGGTCAAGGTGAAAACAGAGCCCAACACTGAAGCAGAGAGTAGTACTGGACCAAACTCATCTGCAAAACCAAAATCACTACTTAACACTTCTGCAGCATCTGGAGAACGAACGTGGATGGATGCTTTACCCTTAGAACACAGAACGAGTATTGATGAGGAAACTACACAACAAAAAGCAGCACCACAGAGAGAGGACACAGTTCCTCCTCCGCCTTCACTGAAAGACAAACCGGATTCGACACCAAAAGATGCACAGCAAAAAGCACTCACAAAAAGTATAACGTTTGTGTGTAAGGAATGCCCCAGTCTAGTGAAATTTGGATCCATGGATGATTTAATGAAACACAAAAAGGTCGCACACCCAGACAGCAATGCAACCTTCCGCTGTCGAAGTTGCAACCTGAATACACCAACCTATGAAGGTTTCATGGAGCATATTCGCATGGTTCATCAGAGTGGAAAAATAAAGATGTTAAAGCCTGGAAATACCAGTGCTGAGAGACTAGAAGTCAAGTCAGCAGCCGAACCCACAGCCGCGGTCAGCAAAGATGCGGTACCTCCAGAAGTGACAAAACCTTCTGCGGAACGAGAGGACTTCGTGGGAAAGCTCATTAGAGAGTTGACGACGGCAGAAGACGAGTCAGTGCCCAAGAACCCTCCCTCAACTGAACCAGACACTATTTCCAACAAGTCTTCCGAAACTACATCAGCTCCTGGTGTCGGTGAAGAGTCGAAAGAGTCACACATAGTTGTTGTGCCACAGTTTAAAACCTCGTTGAAATCCACCCTTGAAAAAAATTTTAAGATGCAGGAAACAAAGAGTAAGTCTACAAACCAAAGCAGTTTGCCAAAGCCAGAGGTTTTGAAAGACGAAAAACAGAGTAGTGTACCACAATCACAAAAAGCGTCAAAGGACGGCATGGACTCTATGGCCACACCACAGCTTCTGAAGCCCGTTCAGGATAATGACCACAAACAGACGACTGCATCACAGCCCCAGCCGGAGCCCCAGACTCAGTCCCAGCCCCAGTCTCGAAAACGCAAGCTAGAGGATGACGACAAAGAAAATGTAACGAAGGATAAAGAGCCGAAGAAAGATGAACCAAAGAAAATAGAACCAAGTGAAATTTTGGAAAAACGGACATCTGAGGCGGAGAGAAGCCGCACGATATGTAAATGTTTGTGTAACATATGCAAGAAAAAATTCAACTACATGAGAGAGTTCGAGAGGCATCTGGTAGCAACTCACCCGGGTATTCAAGCCATAGTAACCTGTCGACTGTGTAAGCTGCGCTTCAAGACGAAGAGGTCTTTGCTGAAACATCTGGACAGTGACGAACATCTGGGCAAAGTGAAAGTAAAGGTAGATATGTCACAGTAAAGGAACAATAAAGGATGGTTGATCACACAGTCCAAGCTGTGCACAAATGGAGATAACAGTGCAAGAAATTTAACTTGACATTTCAGAGCAATTTGTTGGTGACGTACCTTTGTAAGAATTTGTCTGTGAACTACAATAAAAATGGTGGTGTAGTTTTCTCTTTCAAGCAGCTTGTCATTAACGCTTATCTGCATT
Source organism: Haplosyllis anthogorgicola (assembly GCA_038406195.1). Classification (NCBI taxonomy): domain Eukaryota; kingdom Metazoa; phylum Annelida; class Polychaeta; order Phyllodocida; family Syllidae; genus Haplosyllis; species Haplosyllis anthogorgicola. The sequence goes on from JBCAUI010271190.1 coordinate 13,785, forward strand.
TTAGCCAACAGCGGTTCAAAATTCGATGTAACTATTTTGCAAGCAAACTTGCTGGCTTTTCTTTACTACTTTGTAAGAAGATAATATCTTTATGAAGTGCAATTTCTTTCTGTTACAGGATAACTCTCTTGGTACTATGTCGTAAATATTGTTCTCATCCAAATATCAGTTTGGTGACTCGTGACTCTCGCTAATGTTGGGAAAGGTCGTCAGCAATAGTAAATCCATAGTAAAGCTCAATAGTAATCATTCTGAATCATTCTGTTAAAATATACAGTTGTCCTCGGATATATCGATATTTTTGGTGCGGGAAAATGGCATCGATATAAGCGGGATATCGATATAAGCAGAACAAATAATATGAGGGTCTATTAATTTGATGCGGAAAAAAGTATTGATATAAGCGGGATATCGATATAAGCGATATCGATATATCCGGGGAGGAGTGTACTTAGTACATTTATACACAGGCAAATCTTACAAAGGCTATAAACCACCACTTGCCGATATTTTAGTAACCCAACTGTTTCGTGATCAAGCATGCTTTATTGAAACCTGTCTCAGTCACCTTTTAATGTCAGTATATTTTAGTCTATCAGAAACGTTGTCTGCTAAAGACATCGTGTTCAGGCACTAAAATTCATTGAAATTGTCATTTTGTTTTTCTTTCCTCTTCGTGAAATTGGTAAACACAAGTAATATGTGTTGGCTTTAAACTTCTGGTGTAAGGAGTTAAGTTGTGGAGGTACATGTAAATGTAACACGACTTGCTTGAAAATGTAAGTCGAAATCACTACAAAGAGCTCGCCACAAAGTATGAGACAAAGATTGAAATGACCCACCGCATTGTTTACTTTTGAAAACCCGAAAGCCAAGTAGTTCCTATCTTTGGTTGCAGCTAACAAACGCTAGTGTTTTAGTTTGGTACAATAACCGAATTCATACTTATAGCCTTTGTATGATTTTGCTTACGGTTATTAAAGGTGTAGCGTAACGTTAACTGTTGGTGTTTGTATGGCTAGGTTGAAGAAGATCAGAGCAGCACAATATCAGCAAGTATGAAGGATGACGATGACACCTTATCAGGTAAACTGTATAAATGGTAAAATACATTAAATAATTTCCCTCTTTTTGAAAACATCAATTTTAAAATGTATCATTTATGATGCAATTGAACCCGTTTTTGAAGATCTTGAATTTGAAACTTTCCGTTGCTTTGTTGAACATGGAGCTCGGTTTAGCGACCCACGAGAAAAAGTTCTACTCAGCAATTTCAGTTAAAATGATTTAGGTAAATGGCAGCAAACTTGGTAAAAGTTGCTGGAAAAACATAAATGGCAGATTTGTTGCTTTGTTACAACTGTAAGACTTATGAAATAAATTCTGTCGTTTGTTGCAGGTTTTGGTTCCTTGCCGCTGTCGGTAAATACTGTAGATTTAGAGGGATTTGGATCTTTATCTCCTGCGAACAGTACGGATGCAGTAGGTGTTGCGAAGTAAGTGACAGAAGCTTCATTACTGCTGAAAGCTTTTGGTATACTTACGTGATTATAATATAAGCATTCAATCATTTTCACACTGACATTGTCTGAAATAAAATTCACGTGCATTGACTTTTCAGGGAGGGGTCGGTGAATGGGGAGAAGAGGAAACACGGCAGTAGTCTTGTACCCGATTCTAAAAGACAGAAAACAAATGACAATCAAACATCCTCTGGTAAGTTGAAGTTTTTGTTGCAGATGACTGAAAAAACTAAAATACAGAGCGACAGGAATCGAAACATAAACAGAGAGCGAAAGTGTTATCTTGCATTTCGGGTACATGTATTGTTGAATAACATTTGTACAGGTAGAATCCCAGTCATATTGCACGCGGTTTTTTATTTTACTATCGAGTGTCTTTTTGAATGTATGAAATTTAACCAGTGTTGCAAAAGTTTTGAAGGTTGCAATTCCTTGCTGGCACATAGTAAATCTTTCCGCAGTGTAGTGTACACTACTCCCCGGATATATCGATATCGCTTATATCAATATCCCGCTTATATCGATACTTTTTGGCTGATTTAAAGCAATGCTTTAAAGCAGCCTATGGAATCGGTCGTGTTATATGCCTTTTTGCCGAATTGGC
>JBCAUI010271301.1:0-15906 GCA_038406195.1 Haplosyllis anthogorgicola
TGTTGTGACCCATTTGCCGGTAATGGTTTTTGCACTTGCACACCAGATATTGGCTAAAATTGGCCAGTATAGGTGCCATGACTTCTCTGCCTTGGCAGACTGGTCTCCAAAGCTGACAATGTCATGTACACCACTGCACATACATTGTAGTTGGTCACAGATGTAAGAAGTGACCTAAGGGTTAATTTGGGGGTCATTAGATATATGTGTGTGTGGTCAGGGTGTAGGATGTTCGAACTAAATTTCCGAAAACAGTATACCGTCAACTATGACAAATCTGGGGAAAATGGTAGAAACGCAAATTCTCTTTCTTAACTGTACAATGCCCTATTTTTGCATGATGTATATTAATTATTAATATTTGTGCATAATATCTTAGGGTATTTGAAAATAAAAAAAATTACATACAAAGTTTAGGGGGAATACATTATAAAGCAATTATACTTAAAGTTCAAAGAATAATACAATATCTAATATATAGCAATAAAGTATTAATTATTGGGCATCATTTCAATAATAATTGAACTGCTAACTGCTAAGATTTGTCAATTTGACTGTTGAGATATTTTCCTTGGATTTGTTATAGTTGACAGTATAACGTTTCCAGCAGTCTCAGTTCGACCACCGTGATAAGCAGCATCCCCACTAGATTTGTTCTTTTTTCAAGAACACAATTTGAGTTATCCGAGACATGAACTTGAATAAAGATCACAAGTTTAAACGTATTTATCAAAAATACTTTTATCTGAATCATTTGTGTCATCTCTAACAATGGAATAACTTCTGGCTGATAACGTGACATTTTAAATAAAAAAGTGATAGTTTACACCAAGAGTTCTTTCCTTTTTTCATGTATCTATTTTTCAAGGACAAAAAATAGATTGGATATAACTTTTGTTCTTCTAAAAAGTCGATATCAATACACATGCAATCTCTTCGATTCCTTGAGTGCAGACTTTTTGAAATAACGCAGTTGTTAACAAGTGTTTTTGCTTTGATTGAAATTCAGTGTAAAGATACTGGAAACAGATTCGTTTCTTTGCGCAACAGATTTATTTTTGTTTCGATACCAGCCATTTATTTTTAGAAAAAGTTACGTAAATATTAGTGCAATTGTAACTCTTTCAGAGCTTTTAAGTAAATCGTGATCATGAAGAATAACTCGCTCGTTTAATTTCCGATTTGACAAAACACACTCTTAATTAAAACATAAGTTTTGTTCTTAATCCATTGTTTCAGGACGAACTGTTATTACGTAAAATGAAAATGGTGACATATTTTTCTAATTTTCATACCGCGCCTACATCGCCTCTGCATTTCTTACTAATATTTTTCACCGCGTAGCGCGGGCGTTTACTCTGCTCTTGCACCCTCTACAACTCAATTATTTTTTAATTTTTCATATTTAATTTCCATCGCCATTTCTTTCTAAATGCAAAAATTGCCGCCCCTAATACCGCGCCGAAAATCAGAAAGAAATGTCACCAATAAATAGTGCTATTTAAAATGTCGCTTCGCCTATCACAAAATTACTATTAACCCTTTCGATACGTGGGACTCGTGGCGAGTCCCTTATGACCCATGGCTTGGTACATGGGGACTCACCGTGATTTTCCAACCTTGTATTTTACTTTCAGAGCGCAGTACAGAATTAATGCATCTGTTTTGCAACATAAAACAGTAACAGTTACTGAGGATGGCCCCATCTCCTAGTAAAAGTTTGTGACAAGAATCACAATGTTCAGGCCAAGACAATTGCATATTGAACATATCACAGGTACATACCTGCTGCAGTACCATTAATGGTTTTTATACGTAGCGAAAGGGTTAACAGTTAAGCTGAGCTCATTCAATTCTTTTGTTACGGGGCGCTACACTTTTCATAGTAATTTAATACTCCGTATTACGCTAAAAAGTTCATTCCATTAAACTGGTCTACCAGCAGCAGAGGAAATTCACATTTTTATGACAACAATTTCATGAACTACGTCAGAGGATGAAATTCCTGTCAGTTTTGAGGCAATAGCGCATCAAAACCACAGTATGGAATACATTTGTTCTCTTTCATGTTCTGTACGTTTCCAAATTGATAGCAATTTCATTAGTTGAATTCCCTGACTACCAAAAAGAACAGTGACAGAGTGATCGCAAGTCCAAAACAGGGGAACCAGTGGTCGCACAAGCAGGAGGAGAAGGGACTTTTAATTAGGCTTAAGGCATTAAAACTGACCATCCAAGTCCTAAACTCTTTGTCAACTCTATAATGAACGAAGTACTGCAAAACACGCCGTTATCTGAATTGTCTGTATTTTCATCCTCTTAGCCGCCTGAGTGAGTAAGCAAGCGACGAGTTACTCCATTACGCAGAATTCGTATCAATTGTGTGCATACAGTAGGGTACAAAGTATTACATACAAAGCGCGATTTTATGTCTAAAATTATGTGATAGTGTGCTGAACTGCAATTGTAAAACATAGGAGTTTTCTGCCGTCCAACAATAGTGACAGCACCTGACGGGCAATAAATGCACTTTACACTTTGTTCCCTACCGAAGGGTATAAAAGGGAGCTCCCATAAGCTACCATGTCAAACTTCTGATACGAATTCCTTGTACAGTCTCGCCTTGAAATCCATTGGGAATATCCTCCCAAACCCGAAACAGTGGGCACCAGTGGTCCCAATAAATAAATCTTTGCCACAAGAATTTTTAACAAAACATTACAAAGGATCAAGACCTTTGCCGAATCTGATCTGTGATAAAGCCTCTAATCTCTAATTAGATATTTTTAACTGTTTGCCTGGCTCTCCTCACGTAGTATGTCCGATTGTTTTGTAATTGTCTGACATACTACACAAAAATCGTATCAATAGCTTAGTCACGTCAAAAGGAGATATTGTCTTGGTAATTTGTTTTTTTTCACTTAAACGTCACGAAAATTTGATATTCAATTTTTTAATTTTATATATTTTTTATTTTTGTGAATATTTATAATAAACAGAATTTGTACTAATTGTAAAAGTTAAAATTTAACTATAATTTTTTCATTTTTTGGTATAATTTTTGCCTTTGTTTTAATAATTTACTGACATATTATTTTGAAATTTATATAAATGGTAAAATATATCTGCAAATAAGTTATTCAATCAACCTTAATAATGAAATAACTAAAATTTTATCTACATACAAACAAACCGACAAAGTAACATCTCGTTTTGATGTGACTTAGCTATTCTGATATTTTGCTAGAAAGTAAATTGGTGAGATGTTGAAGATTCAAAGGTTACTGTGCTAGTCACCTGCTTGTTTTGTTAGAGTTCAGTGGTCATTCTCTAAATATCAACAGCTTGGGATATCCACCACATGCCCCTTGTGTAGATATTTATTAAATGCAGTGATCAATCTTCTGGGCTGCTCAGTATCTCTAGATATTGTGGAAGCCACAATTACCAAATGCATTTGATGTGATTTGTTCATTATGATTCAAATAATATAAGCAAACTACGTGCATAAGCAGTATGTGTTTATTGAAGACTAATATTTTTATGTGTTTGTTGTAGCTGTCAAATCATGCATCATTAGAAGACACATGTCATTGACAACAGCTTTGTACAGTTTGTACAGACCACAGATAGAATTGATTTTGGCGCACTGCTCCCTTCTTCATGATAACGAATTCATGAGCCAAACAATCTCTATGATTTTATGTCTCTGACTGAATATTAAATTTTAATTTCTGATCTTTGCAAATTAAACTCTTATTTTGAGTAAACCACAGATAGAATTGATTTTGGTGCACTGCTCCCTTCTTCATGATAACTAATTCATGAGCCAAACAATCTCTATGATTTTATGTCTCTGACTGAATATTAAATTTTAATTTCTGATCTTTGCTAATGAAACTCTTATTTTGAGTAAACCACAGATAGAACTGATTGTGGCGCACTGCTCTCTTCTTCACGATAACTAAACAATCACTATGATTTTTATGCCCCTGACTGAAAATGTGATAATCTTAAATTTTAATTTCTGATCTCTGGGAATGAAAGCTCCTGTTTTGCTATTGTTATTGAAGCACCATTCCCTCTACAAGTTTGCAGTCAGCTTTTCGCAATCAAGAAAACAATGCTCCAGAGATGAACACTGTAGATACATAAACCAGTCTGTCTGGTCTTATGGGAAACATTTTGAACATAAATCTATCCAAGAAAACAAGTTCTTAATTGCTTAGTCACCTCAAAACGAGATATTATATTGACCATACATTTTTTAATCTTGTATGTGTAAAACAAAATGAATTTTTACAAAATGTAAGGCTTAAAACTTCAATTGTTGTAATAGTTTGCTCGATTATCGTGGTTACCCTTAGCCATCAATTCACTACTGCAAATAACGTGTGTAATTGGGCGTTGTGCTTTGCAAAACAAGAAATTCCTTTTGAATACAGGCAGAGACACCGACACCAGCTCAACAGTTAACACTGTTGACTCAATCAGTGATCGAGTGCTCATTAGCTTTGTCAAGTTTCGGAAAGTTATTATATTTGTTTGTATGTGAATAAAGTTTTAATTGCCCCATTACATTGTTTGTTCACCATAATTTAATTAGGAAAAACACAGAAATATTAAACTGAAATTGGTTAAAACCCTAGGAATCTAGGAAGTTCTATTGAAGACAAATATTCAAAGAAATCGGCAAAACAATATCTTGGAAAAGCTTGAGAAATCTATTGCGCACTTTAAACTCTAGATAAGAAAGATTTTCCTCTTTTTGAATTTAACAATTTTAAACGTAAAAACCTACTTACCAGCAAAGTTACTTTACTCCAGTGATTTACGTTTCATGCTATCCGATTGATACAGACAAAGTTCTAAATTCTATCCCTTACATTTCCAATCATTTCGCTATCTCGATGTTTTTTTTAAATAGCAAATGTTCTAGTTGCTGTCTAGATATAAATCTACAGGTTGTTGGGCAGTAAGTTACATCTCGGAGACAGCTTCAGGCGGACTGAAAGCAGCTTGGTGGTGAGGAGAGGCGTAACTTGTACAGCCTTCAGCTTTAAACAGCTTCAGTTTCTCAATATCAGCATGTTTTAGCAATGGACAACCGATAAAATAGCATGGCAAACTAAGCGTTACAAAACACCCAATATATTTTTCACTCTATGGGGATTTCGCACCAGAAGATGCCACCCTCTATGCATGCTCCATAGGCCATCAATGGGGAATTCTCGATTTGCGACAAATATTAGGACCGCGCTCCTTCAAAAACAAATATACTGGGTGTTCTCTGTTGGATTACACATGTTATCTGAATCGTCCGTATTAGATCTACAAGCCCGTTACCAATAGTAATTTGTAGATTCGGATGCAGTTTGGTTTTTTGGATTTTTGTCGACCGAAGTACGTTTTTATGGGGGGCCACTGGTGCCCTCTGTTTTGCCCATGCGTTTCAAAGCCAGGGTATATCTGTCGCTGGTGTACTTACTTATTCACTTGTGAATTTTGTCATCCGCTTTTGCTCAATACGAACGTAACCTGTATATGGGTGTTAGCGGGCAGTTAAAATTTTAAGTCATGTAAAACACCAAACGAATGATGTACATCCTTCCAGGACACTCATTCATTAGGTGGTGGCGAAATGTTCAATGCAGCTTTCTTGTTTAAATGATAGTTTATCATCCTAAGCTGTGGCATCCAAGATACACAATAAGCATAGGTCTCTTTTCCATTCAATTTCTACCTCATCCATCATATCTTATTATCTGTTTGTCTAAAATTTTTGAAAGAAAAGAAAATAAATTTCGAAACAATTGTGATAATACCTATGCTTTTAATATTTTGTTCTCCAATGCTGAAGTGGACAGCATCTTTTTAACAAATGACAAGCAAACACACAGGTCACACTTATCTACCAATAGCTCCAAAACCTGGGGGTGCAGGCACTGCAAGTGGTCCCACAATATGGAATATTTACATACTCAAAACCATCTTTTAAAACACTTTTCAAATTGTTATCTCAATACAAAGTCCCGGTACGTACGAGCACCCGTAAACTATTCCTCTTATTCTGTTTCATGACCATAAATACCCCAAGTCCGAAACAGAGGGTACCAGTGGATCCTTGTCCGCAAATGTAAGAAAAAAACTTTATCTTAGTGATAAAGTACACAGAAATCGTAAAAGTTTGGAAACGACGAGATCAAAGAAAAAGAGAAGAGAACGAAAGAATTTCACACTGTGCTTTTGATGTGCTATTGCTAAGCTTCTGATAGACATGTATCCAAAATTTGCCTTTGTCCGATTTTCGTCCTTTTCCGCTGCGGAAAATGTCTGATTGATCTGGGTGGATAACTTATTATGAGTACTGTGGCCTTCACCCTGGAATATTTCAGTATCTGCATGCATCCTGAATATGTACACAGATGTGCAGATGACAACACACTTACAACATCGCTCTTGCAGGAGGAAAATTTTGTGTGACAAAAAGGTGAATTCCTTGATCATGCCCAATAAGAACGGAAAAAAGCGCACATTCGACGAAAGTTAACAAAGGCTGCACACTAGATACGAAGTCCGTGCACTGAATCAAGTCTGGTAAATTAAATAATAAAAAAGAGTAAACAATCCAACATAAACACCACACTAGTATGAGTAAGATAAACCACTCAAAGTGTTGATCATTAGCCTCCCGTTACATATTATGGTCAATATTTGTGCAGGTAGTTATTACAACAGGGTGGATGTCAGTCATTATTGAATGCATTATTATAGTACTAGTAAGTGAAATAAGATCCGGACCACTACTAATTAGTTCCGTGAATGAAGTTTATGTGACAGGTATTGTTTATTCTCTGACACAAACAACACGGCTGTGTATTAATGTATTAGTCACGTCAAAACGAGATTTGATCTTGTCGTACTGTTTTACGCAAACAAAATTTTAATTATTCTGGTATGAGGAATGACAGGGTAATTTCAAGATAAATCGTCGTTTTTTAATGACAATTAAAACAAATGATAACACCAATTTAAAATTTAATCCCTATATTTAGCAAAAATTCTAAAAACATAAGTTGAATTTTTGGTCAATTCGATAAAAAGTTACTAAACTAAATGACTTAATGTCTCAACTAAAAGACTATCTAGATATTTTATCATGTGTTTCCATAACAAACTTTCAGTGAACCCATTTGAGGGACAACAGGTTAACATTTGTGATAAAAATGCTAATTGCTTCGTATTTATAAATTGTCGATACATAACTGATGCAAAGGATATTGACAGTAAACTTTGCCCACTTAATGCTTCTACTGTTTCCATAAAACTTTACTAATAAACAATAGCATTGTTGTCACAAATGTAACCTGTCATCACTAAAAGTGGTATCACTGCAATTTTGTTATGTAAACACCGGATAAAATATCCGGTTAATCTTTAAGTTGATACCTATTATCTCGTTTTGACGACATGACTAAGTTAATGACTATCCATACCTTCTGAATTTATTATCACTGCCAAATTTCAGAAAAAAACTAATATCAAGACTGCAGAATATAAGGGTCGTATTAGCGTTATCAAGCTCAATAGAATTTCCCAGAGGATTTTTGATAATTTCAGTTAAATATTTCAGTTTTACTTGTTAAATTGGTGGTAAATAAATGAAGTAATGTGACAACTAAATTTTATTTACGTACAAGCAAATCTTTCCGAAACGTGACAAAGCTATTATTTTTCAATTGAAACTGACATGATTAATTGTTTTTATTTAAATGTACTCAGCATAAAGACTCCAAAGCATCATGATCACACTCATAATTTTAATTAAAGAATCTATGGAGGCTGGATATTGGATATCTTTGCTCAAAGGTGGTTCATAAAAAGACAAGGTCATATATCTTTCTCAATTCAGCTCTGTAAAATATAGAGTTGTCGCGACTAGTCAGAATGGTCGACTAGTCGAGTTTGAAATACTCGTTGACAAATTATTTTGGTAGTCGACTATTTGTCACACATCAACAGTTTAAACTTTTTGCAAACCAGAATTTTCTTGAGTATATATTAAATGTTGTTTTTATAGCATGACTTAAGCTATGTGTTAGGTCAAAGAACTAAAAAGACAATGGTTTAACACAGCTTCACCATGTAACGCAACAATGTTAAACAACACAGATGAACACTAAGATTCAACTAGTCGATAATTGTCGACAAATGGTGCTCGACGATTGCATTTTACTAGCCGCGACAACTCTAGTAAAATACAAACGTAGCAAAAATGGTGTGTGAGATGTGTACAATTATTCAGTGAAGTTGTACAAGCGCTAAAGGCAACGAATCTTATAATTTTCCTTTGAAGATGAAAAGAAAACACCATTACATGGAGGCTTATGTAACGTCTGCAGGCATATTGATAGTAAACAAGCAGGTTAGTTTAAATGTATCCGTATTATATCCCTCGGCTAAGATCAGGTAAAGCTGTAACTATCTATCCCTTTACTGTATCGTAAACAGCGTGCCATTTTTTTAATTGGACCGAATATTCCTCACATCTGTCCTTATTTCTATAAAATGGAGACGACTATGAAATAAAAGCTATAAAAATTTTATGTGTCTTCTTATTCTTATTTAGCAATTATAACTTTCAGCTCGTTTTCATAAACTTAATGCCCATCCGTTAATGTACAACAAGCGTTAAGATGAGCGTTGTGTTGTTTATTGTGTAACGCTGACTGGTTACACAATAAACAACATAATGCTATTCTTAATGCTTGTCTTAACGCACCAATTTCTTGGAATTGGATCCGTTAAAGTTTGGCAGTGTTGTTTATTAAGGTTATGAAAACGATCTGTTTATTTTGGTCCACAATTGGTCTACAAGTTTAGCATAAAATCAATAGCTTAGTCACGTTTCGGAAAGATTTTTTTGTATGTAAATAAAATTTTACTTACCCTGTTTACCACAATTTAATAAATAAAGCACGAAAATATTTAACTGAAATAAGTTTAAACCCTTTATCTGGTAAATTATATTTAAAAGAAACGTGTAAACAAATCAGCAGGATAATATCTTGACAAAATGTGACAATGCAAGCTTTGCAAAATACATCAAAAAGCACAGGTTTACGTTCACCTATTTCATGCCCTGAACTTCCCACGGTCCCCTCTGTTACAGGGTGGAGGACCTAAATTTCGTAATGCCCAAGTAGTCATATGCAATTTCACAATGACAGACCGGAAGTTCCATAGGCACAATGGTAAAATATAGGAACTGTCATTATGGAATTATACTTCTGATCATGATTATATCCAGTTTGGACCACTTTATACAATTATTTTACATTATTTCAGAAAAATAAAGATGACAAGACATAAATAATACAATACCCTATGTCTTCTCACTTTACTTTTTCAGTAATATCCTAAAATGGCAAAGATAATTGGTCCAAAACTTGAAAATTCCCCTGACTCAATATACTGTCATCATTTTACCATTCTGCCTATGGAACTTCTGGTCTGTCATTATGAAATTGCATACGGCTACTTGGGCATTAAGAGATTTAGGTCCTCCACCCTGCATACTAAAAGATGAAATTCCTATCAAATTTGGGACAATAACACGAAAAAAGAAGAGAGTGGAATTCCAAATTTTGTAATATAAAGTAGACAAGAATGCTACTGTGAGTTTTACACAGTGAAAAATTGATGCACTAACATTAGTGTCATTAACGTACTCAAAATGTGTGTCTTTTCATTACTTGTACACACACTTTCTTATCACGCCAGAGAGTGGTACAATTGACTTTGACGAATTTATGAAGGTTGCGGCTCTTCATTGGAAAGATCCTGAGGAAGAAGAAAGAGAATTAATTGAAGCTTTTCAGGTTCGTACCGTTTTCTTTTGCTAGGTCTGTTTTAGTTATTCATCATGTATTACAATTTTGAAATTTTACTTAGCATCAACCCTTTAAAAGCTTCTTAAACCAGTTGGAAAGCAATGGCAGGATGTAGGATGTCAAATCCTCAATACCTCAAGAGCCTTATGCAATTCATAATGCCGCCAGAAGTCTCACTTACACAATTTTGAACTTGTGAACCAATTTATACAAAAGTAAAGTAATAATTCATGAAAATAACGATGAGAAAACATATAAAATTATCTTTTGTATACATAGAAAAATAAGGACAGATGTGAGGTATATTTGGTCCATAAACTCCTGTTTACACCAATGAAAATAAGAAGCCATTTTTAACATTGTGTCAAAGGGACTTCCAGTTGACACTATGAATTTACATGAGGATTTGTGTCATTACGAGATTGACATCCCACACCCTGAATGCAGGTCTTTGTTCGCGTCAGCGAAAATGCAGGCAGAGCCAGCGTCCCAACTGATACAAAAACCTTATAATGATTGCTTTAAACATGTCTTCTTGTCTATCACAAGGTATTTTCTGACGTAGGTTTTTGATAGAAATAATGATGGATTCGTCTCGGCAAGTGAAATAAAACATGTGATGAAAAAGCTGGGCCATAAATTAACAAATGAAGAGATTCAAGAAATTATAAGTAGAGGTGACGCAAACGGGGATGGAAAACTCAATTACGAGGGTAAACATCGCATTTTATTTTACATTGCACATGTATGTATGTATGTATGTATGTATGTATGTATGTTTTCGTTACACAGGAATCGTACCATTTGTGTAAAAGGGAATAGGAGGGAGCTTCCATGAGGTACCGTATTACAAGTTCTGATACGATTTTTGTGTACTGTTTATGAATAATTTCGTTCTTCAAGTATCATCTGTTTATTTGTATGTTACAGAGTTTGTTAAAGTTATGCAGGGCCAAACATTATTCTAGACGTACTTCTGTCAGAATATTTGACAAGTACGACGCAGCTTAAATCTTCAAAGTGGCACTGGACCCACACATTACGACAAACACGAATGTACAGCGGTGAGAGTACAGAATGACATTATACAGGCAATATATAAGTTTCATAACAATAGATATCCAAGCAGATGTCATGTGTTTATAAACTGTATTAACAACTGTATTGGAACACACAGAATGCTATGCTATCCTTTTTTAAGTTTACATTTTTTTACCAAACGTAACGTTGGAAGAACATATTCTGTAGCGCTCCTATTGAGCAGAAAGCAGACGCCAATCAGCGATGACCCTCAAATAGTTCACAAGTGAGTAATGAAACAAGAGACAGATCTACCCTTGCATAAATAGTCATTTGCATAATCTGTAAATATTAATAGCTGTGCATAACGTTTAGATTGCGCATCTGCGATTCAGCATTGTTTTCATGGAACTTGTAGCAACATTTTATTCTGTGCTAGTAATGTGCATCCAAAGCGCATGTTGGAATTCTTTTATTCTCAAACGTTCCAATAACGCTGGACAAAGGATGAACGTTAGAGTTCAACAATATTTTATTTGTATCGTTGTTTACAAACGCGTAAATAAAGCGAATAATAAACATTTTTTCGCGGTCTTATTTCTGTAAATGGACAATATAGCCGGGTTGTCTGGACGTCAAAACTCACGCAAAACACCAGAGATTCACAATGCTTCCGACAGAAATCTGCCATCACAAACGACGACGCAACTATCATCTTGGGTACAGCGATGTATCCAGTTGTAAATTGTGCCTCCCATCCTTCTATCTGCTTGAAACAGCCTCTTCCTGGAAGAGAAATATTTCTCTTTTTTTATACTTAATTAGAATTCATTGCAAATTTAGTCTGTTTTTATTTTTTCTGGACTTTCTAGAGAATGGTGCCGTCTGCCTTCTTTTAAGCAATTTTTTGTCTGGTCAATGCCTAAACTACACAAAAATCGTATCAACTGTGTAGAAAAGGATAGATAAGGTAGCTCCCATAAGGTACTGTGTTATAGCTCCGATACGATTTTTGTGTCATGTTGTTTTTATTTTAGGACACCAGTATTACTATATACCGTATTTATTCTAATACAAGCACCCTGTCTAATACAAGCATCCCCTGTTTTTGGAAGGGCAAATAAATTAAATATTTTGTCCAACTCGAACATTTATTGACACATTTTATCACATGCTACATTAATATGAAACTTTGTTTAATGTCCTGGACTCATTGGCTCATAATCTAAGTCCTCTTCATGTTTCTACTAGGTAGCAGCACCTGTGTGAAGTTGGTCCTTTGATCTTTTTAAAAGAAGCACCCCTCAAAAATTGGTCTAAGCACCGGGTATAAATAGGGTATATTGGTGACACTACCTTTAGTTGTAAACTGTGACTGATTGTCACACAAACGGCCAGCATCACTCTCGACAACCGCCAATGAGCACGTACCTTTTCGACATATCCTTCTGTAATGAATATTTGTTTCATTTTTAAACAACTTGTAACCGGTTAGACTACAATTGTTATTGTGCGTGAGACTGTATGCCTGACAATATCTCTTAGAGGGAAGATCCAGACAGGCAGCCTCACACTGTTCCCTGCTTTTCTTTTCTGGATGAGTTATTGTAAAATCTCCATCGCTTGTTAAGTGGTTGTTCATTCGAGTAAAATCTTCACAATCCAAATCTGAAAATTAAACTGTGCAATTAGAAGAAAACATTAAAAACCCAATATAGCCCTTCTCCGAAAATGGGTATCAACATGAAAATTGCTAATAATACATGGAAAAGTATCATAATTAGTATATAAATAGTGTTTTTTTTAGTACATCACATTTGTATCTAATAGAATAAACATCAAATTTCCTTTAAAATTTCATATAAAATGAAGAAAACATAATTTTTTGACAATTGGATAGTTCCAAATGTCCACTCTTTGACAGGCTTCACTATCAGGTCATTTCTACATTTATTTATTTATTTTTCTTTCCATTACTATATAAAAATATATAGTATAGGACCTTATCTAAATACTACCATAGACAAAATTATTCCAATTTTTAAACTCTTACTTTAATAGAGCATAAAAACTACATGATGTACTAAAATTGAAATGTCACACCAAATGTTACTAATTTTTCGGACTTATTATTTGTTGTATTTCTATCATTTCCTAGTTAGTCAATTTTTAAACTTTTTCTCAATTAAATAAATCAGTTTTCTTTTTCAAAATACACAATTCAATGAAAAATGTTGTTTGAAATTTATTTTATATCTCGTTTTATGCTTGTAACATACATGTAATGCACATCACATAGCTAAAGCATGATGTACCAAATTTGCACTATTTGATGAACTGTCAAAGTTGTAACTTTCAGCACTTCATAAATTCAGTGTGACATCACAACATGGAGTTAAACAAAATGCTGCTGCACTCCAAATGATTGAAATTTCAGTTTTAAATGGTAATTAATTCCTTAAACAATATTTTTTATATCACTAAACATTACACCAAGTTGTATGGCATGTCAATGACTAAAAATGATAAGACAATCACTCATTTATGTAAAGAAATACTGCATTTTAAAAATGTTCATCCAAATCAGAAATTGCAGTAAAATTTTGTCCCTTTGTAGAGTGTTTAAGTCTTTCAAAACAGTTGTAAAATAGTATCTTATTTATTTTATGTGTCTAGCAACTATTCAAGAGGTAGGAGTCGAACTCCTTCAAGAACTTATGACCCTGAAATGCTTTCACTTTGGGATCCAAGTCCTTCTGATCATGATGTATGTGGTGACATACAGGTAATTAATTCCTCAAACAATAATTTATGCAGATAGATCTAATCTTGAAATGAAATAATATCCCATTTACAGTACATGAATTACTGCTTATACCTTTTAAGAATGGTTAAATGTTGTCAAAACAGTTGTAACATTGTACATTAGTTATTTTAGATTCCTGATACCTATTCAGGGGAATCGACATTTTATGATCATCAAACTTTCTCCGTCAGGGTCCAACTCTTTCTGACCCCGAAAATTATCCTGGACAGGAAATTTCTCAACCTGAATAAGAAGAAGAGGAAAAGTCTAATGAAGACAATCAAAACAGTGACAGTGATGGTCTCATTCCTGTTTATTTAAGGAAATCCGAACTTGAAGAAAAAGGCTTTGAATTGGAGCATACAAAAGGTAATATAGGCATTGTCACCCTGGGCAAATCATCAAAGAAATCTACACAAACTAAAAAGTAAGTAGAAGGAATTTAGTAACAAAATCAATCATTCTTAATCAACTAATTTCCAATATTTGTGTAAATTTAACTAACAAATTGAAATCATTACATTGTAAGGGTATTGGGTGAAGTACAGCCAAAAGTAACAGATGCCAGAGTAAAATACAGCAGTGTAGATGTTAATTCATTGTCACCAAAAAGTCGACATAAGTACAGGGCCGCAATGAGGGAGAGGAATAGATGAAGTAAAAAATTGAGAGAACATGCACAAAAGTAAGCATGATTGCATGTTTATTGAAACAGTTATTGTTATTTTTTGCTTTGTTTATTTTAAATAATAACATGCTGTACTTTTGCAGGGAACTTCCATTTTAAATTTAAATAGATGTTTAATTCAGTCCTGTTTTAGTTTTGTTTAGTATAAATAATAAACATGATGTAATTTTGCAGGGATCAGATTGAGTTGATTTATATTTTGTTTGTCTTTTTAGCTGGTTGAAAAAAGAAGCAGAAAGACTGAAAGCAAATAGAGCAAAAATTAAGTTGGACCCCAAAGCTGTCAAATCAGCAAGGAAGTTGTCTTCTGAATGGTAAATACTAATGACTCTTTTTTAGTGTGATGTACTTGTACTATTAGTTTCAAGTAGTATTGGTTTTTTTTAATTATTATAGTTTATTTCCCCATGATGTACTTTATGATTCTCATAGATAGACAGTGCAACTTTCCCTATTATTTCTTCATCATATTTTCATATAATTTCTCTGTATGCTTCCTTATTTTGTTTCAGAGTGTGTCTGTAAAAATTATTACAAATTTTATTTTTCAAAACAATACAACAACATAATTTTACAAGTAAAGTTTACTAAACAACCCTTCTACACAATGCAACAAAATAATATTATGATTTAAAGTTACTGTATAATCATACAGTACAATCCATCTTTATAATGTTACAGTAAATGTAACTAGGAAAAGTACACAATGTAATGTAATATGAAATAAATATAGTACTTATTTACCTGAAAGGTTTCACAGTTGTCACCATGAATCCTTCACAAAATCTTGAATCAATCCAAAGAGAACTTCTGAGATTATATATGCCATTGACAAAAGCTTCATGTTGCAGAGATATTGCTATACTAGTGCAATTTGGTGGAATCACTCTCTGCTTATTTTGTGCAAGGGTGACTTTATCACCCTCACCATTGTACAGTTGGTTGATCAGATCGATGTTGCTTTCATGTTTACAATCCTTGTTTTCCAGATCTTTAAGGAAACTGGCCTCCTCATCTGTTATACATATGCAGTAACCTCCAGTTGAGATCAGTTTATCTTTGATGACTTAAAATAAAATAAATATTTTCTTTAAATGAAATCTGAATATAAATGTACAATATAAAACTTTAAATTTGGATACATATATATATACATACCAGCTCTTGTAAACTTGTTTACTTCTGTAATGATTTCAATAAAAGTATCGGTATCAATAGCAATAGTGTTGGGTTGTTACATTCCCACCACATGGCACCAACCAACGGCTGACAGTAATGACGTCATAACGTACAATGTAAATGATGTTTACACAGCCTCCAAATCACATAAAAGAGATTGTGCACATGGGGCATCTGAGAAGGAATTCATTAGTCAGAGGGAGCACATCATTATCTATTTCTAGTTGCCTCAGGTAAATACAAATCCTTTAGTATTAATTTATAGCACAGTAATACAATTAAAACTGCAAGTAAAAAGGGTAGTTATCAATCGCAAAACA
>JBCAUI010271412.1:0-15905 GCA_038406195.1 Haplosyllis anthogorgicola
CATGACATAAATAACATCACACAAAGTACAAATTAAATTAAATTTCACATGATCACTTACTAGATGTTGGTGCTCTCCCAAAATTTATAGACAGTTTCTTGGGTGCCAAAAAGTTCTAAAGTTTGAGAAACTTGAGTGCCAACGTGTTCAAAAGTCTGTAGGGGGGGGCGCGCGCCTCGAGCGTCCCCCCTAGATCCGCCAATGGTCCATATGCCCAGTTTTGACTCAATAGCAAAACCACCTTCCCGTTCACAGTAGTCTATCAACGCAAAGCGTGATAGACTAATAACAATTGAAAATTGTCACTAGAGGTCTTAACTGTTCAGAAATATTAGTAAATTTTGGAAATTTCTTACGGTCGACTTCTGATGAAACTGGTCACTGAGACCAATGTCTGAATATTTTATCATGCTGCGGAAAATGAATTTCAAACAATTAAACAAGTGAAAATATTACTGTACTGCTAAGTGCTTGTAAGACTCAGCATGGCATACATTAGGCAAAACTAGGTCATATTTGATATGTTACAAGTTGTATCTCTTGAGAGCAGGCTGTGGGTTAACAACAGCGTCTGAGTATCAGCTGTAGTATCATAATACGGAGTTACAGATTTACTTATGTTCAGATCCGTTTTACTGAAGCAGCGATAGACGTTAAACCATACATCACACAAGATATAGGTCAACATGACCTGGTGACCCACTTTTTTATTTCTTAAATTACGTGACAATGAAAATCAATTTTCAGATTCATTTTAGAGATTTTAGTCTACAATACGTCACACAATCTTATTTGATAATTTGGTCTCATTTCAATCGCCATGCCCATATTTGTCTTTTCAAATTATGATTTTTGTATCTCAAAGTCCAACAAGTAAAGTCCGATACAAAATTTTACTTACGTCTTTTAGTTTTCGTAAACTGTTGATGAAGTCAGCGTTGGCGTTGCCCGTACTACCTCCATCTGAAAAGAGAAAAACGCAAATCATTTGTTAATTGTATGACTCGTCAATGTCCCTGTTCTTTTGATATGCCATCTCAGGTAACTTTCTGACAAAAAATAAACGCGTTGGTAATTATTTGTAATTGCTTTTTGTCTTTCGAATGTGGCGAAACCATAAAGTGAGAAACGTTTCTAGCGTCATGTGGTGACGTGGTAACGTTGTATTTCATGACGTCATTATGTGCCGCCACAGTCTTTCATTCGAAAGACAATTACAGCAAAGACACCTAGACTCACTACGGGAGGGGAAATCTTTACCACATTACGAATATAACGTCTGCTTTGCCCCAGCTAGAGTGTTAATTAACTTTTTTGTCTCTTCTTTTGCGAATACTGGACTTTTTGTTTTGACAAATACTGGAAAATTACAAAACCTTGGCTGTTATTTAACCTTTAGTTGCCACTGATTTGGTTATTGAGCATTATCCAAGGTAAACAATACATAATCTCGATTGTCGCAGTGTCAGCACCTGCGGCTGCGGAGAGGTAAGGTCTGCTTGTTTTCAGGCCAGGCTTCTGCGATTGTTGGATTCCATTTAAACGTTTAAAGAAATTTCAGAAAGTCGTCATCAGAAGAAAAACATAAAAGTTCAAATTCATTTTGCTGAATATTTTTGTTGTCTTTGGTGTATATTCCCAAACAGTACATCATCAGGCATTGATTGGAAAGCAATAAATTTTGCTCATTGGCCAAGATTCAAATGTTGAGTGCGGCGGGGAAACGGAATCCCACAAATCAAAACAGCCTGGCCTTATTTGACAGCAGCTTTGTGGAAACGTTTAAACTTTTCCACCTACACAAGTCTAAACACGAAGCGACGCATTTTTTTCGGCAGTAGAGCCGTCTGTGTGTGTAGGGTCTGACACGAAGGCACGCCGCAACCCTGGAGGTAAAACATGGCGGTTTTTGCCCTGTCGCTTGTACACATACAAAGTGCGGTTATAAAGATAAGGTTCTGTAAACAAATGACGGTACGATTATCCGAACTTTTGTTTCAATTACTTTGTATCTGGAAATTAAATATTTTATTTCTGTGTGTCGCAATTTTACAGTATCTATTCTGAAAACATGTTTAACAAAAACCTCAGTTCGGAATGTTTAGGGCATAATTGCCATAAGCGGTCTTGACAGTGTGCTATCTGTCAACGTCACAAAGTGTAGTATTACGAAACAGTAGATAATATGTTTACAAGTCATCAAAAGCTCTATGGATACCATACAATCAGAGAAAGCCCCTCTCTTTAAAACTGGTTTCACATTTTCAGGATTTCAGTTAGCGTCATTGTCGAATTCAAGGGGGTAGCGCGATTATTTCCTTTACGGTCATGGGGTGGAGGGGGTAAGGAGGAGGGGAGAGTGGTTGGAGAGCACTGTTTTATTATGGGTGCAAATTTTAAATTTGCGACCCTCCAATGACAAATTCCGGATCTACCATTGGTCAGGCCACTTTGAATGTTTTCTTATATAATTTGGAAATTATCCATAAGTAAGAGTGGACCGAATCAAGGAATCGTACTGTGATCGATGAATCGATTACTAATAGATCTACGATCGGATCTTCGGATACTTATTAGAGCCCTACTAATCCAGAACATCCTGATGGATCGGCACATCTTTCCACTGTGTTTTATAACGTTAAATATTTACGTGAACCCGTTAACCCGCTCTGCCGTGTTTTACTAATCTGTGTATATTTACATCGTTCAAGACGTGCCAAATCAAAATCCAGGCGTTTTATGTACAGTAAGGCACAATTATCAAACTGCGAGTAAGAAGGCCGTCCCTAAAGCAAGCTCCTTTTCTCATCTATTGCCAAGGAAGTGAAAACTAAAAAAGAAAATAAAAACTGATTTCATTTGTATGTCATTCGACACAATTCACCCTTATTGACTGGTGGGTCGGGGTCGAACTTCCAACCGATTCTTCCAACGTTAACTCAGACTTTGTGATTTACAAGCACGCCCACTATTACTGTAACGTATCCTGCCTAACAACCCCTAAAGTATTCAGGCCGTCTTCATAAACTAAACGCACCGCCCTTAACGCATCGACGGCAACGATGCAATGTTAAGCCAATGAGGCTGACGCTCACGGGAAGCTCAACGCATGCTAAACGCAAATCAGCGTGCGTTTAGTTTATGAAGACGCGCTCTATGCTCTACCCTCCTTTGGTAATTTTAATTCCTATGATTAGCTCTACAGTGCCATTTGTTAATTCGATAGATATTTTCTGCAAGCAAAGTAAAAAGGAATAAAACATGATTTCTCCCCGCCTTCATTATTTATTTCTGACAATGAAAATTTATTCTGCTGTTTTTTATTTGCATTGTATTGTCTTCCCATTAATTACTAAAACTTTAGAATTTTATGATTCATTCTTCCCGATTCCTTTTTGTTTTTTCAAAAAATAAATGACTTTTATCTTTTATTTATTTTATTTTGGTGGAAGTCTTTTTGCTACCTATTTATTTTAATCGAACAATTAGACTTTTTTCGTTTTACGTAACTTTTTTGCAGCGCCACATCCTCTCCCTCCCACCACTGTGACTATTTTACTCTCTGGAGGAAACTACGATATCGATTTGAAAAACGGGAGTCAAACGGCGTAAAAAATATTGGCCCATTTTGTCTATTGAATAAACCCCGACAGCCACAATTTATCATCTCATCTTCTAGTCACGTTACGTTGTCACGTCATGAAACAGAACGCAACGTCAAAATCCATGACGTCATTTAATAGTCCGGTCATGTCTTACACAATGACTATATCGTTAAAATCATTTACATTACATTCCAGGGTTTCAAACTGCGATCAAAGAGTCGTGCGAATTGACTTGCGTACTGAACAATGTTGACAAGTGTTTTATAATTTGCAAATACCCAAGAACTGATATAATGTATAGCAACTTAATCATAAACTTTGTGACTAATCGAACATACCATAGCGTAGAAATTATATTCATTTTGGAACAATAGAACTCACGTTGTGTTTTTGTAATCATCTATGAGTCAGCGTGGAATTCTTTTTCCAATTTTCCAACTTGATATAATTTTCCAGAGCTAAACAAAGCTTTTCGGGTGATCAAACTGGGATCTCTCTACTACCCTCGGGTATTTTTTGACACGTAGCATCCCTACTAACAAAACTGGTATCGATCTTTTCAACGGGCAATTTATCTCCCGGAGTCACTAGCGTTGCGTAATTATTCAGCAGATTGTTAATTCTCCAACTTTTTGTCGAAAAACCAATATTGACACAAGAAGTGAAATCTGATGCCGCTTAATGCCTTTTGAATGGGCCGAGAAAAAATAGGTTCATGAAACCTGCGCTTGTTTCCATGGATGATTTTTGGTTGATAAATAATGGGTATTATTTAATGAATGAGCCTGCAATTATTCAACTGCAGTCTACCGAATGGAAACACAATTTCTAATGTCATTAAGCCACAAAGTAACTTAACATAATGATTACTTTACTCAACTCACGTACAAAAATTATGCACTTTGGTCTGGTGAGACTGTGATTTACTGAGGCACTGCCCATTATTTCTACCTGTCCAGGAATCGAGCTTGGGTCGAATGCACAGCACTGCTTTGTGCTAACCACAACACTGTGGGGCTCATGTAAGTTGTTCTTTAAAAGGTGAGCTGTCAAATTCTCATCAGCTAGAGGACCCCAGCCAGCCATGCCGCATACACGCTAAAACAATGTACACCTCTATTGGTGGAAAAGGCAGGTGTCACACCAGATGTGATCCTCAGGATCACTGCACACAAGCAAGTAAGAGTGCAGGTGAGAGATCCACCCTGGATTTAAAACCCATGGGGAAGGTCACACGAAGTCCAAAGCAGGGGCAATCAGTGGCCCCACAAATGGACCCTGGTCCAACAAAACAACTTTACAAAAGAAAAAATTCTCATCAGCTTAGATCTACCTATTGGTAGTTTGTGCGAAACGGGCCAAAAAAGTTTCCCCTTTAAAATCTTCAATGAGAAACATGGAAGATAATTAATAAAGCTGCTGTGTTTGCATTGCAATTACTTTTCATTTCTTCTCACCCATTAACTTTAATGTGCAATTCATGCTCAATACATTCACGTCTTTTTTCCACTACATTTTCGCAAAATAAAAATAGAAAAGTTGTGGTGTTGAAAGAATGAACTATCAATCACGTTTAAAAACCTTTTTGCTGTTAAGTGATATTGAATTTTATTTTATAAATGTAAAATTGTTCAAATCACAGGTTTTGTTCATTGTAAATAATCCTCATGAAGATCGCTTTTCTCAATCTTGCTGATTGAAATTCCATCGCATATTTTGTTCTTTATCAATTCAAAACATAGGGCAATAAAATGGCATTCCTGCTGTTTTTGGCAAGATGCTGTATTTACCTTTTTTAAAATATCTGATAAGTATTTCTTTTCAGAAATAAAATAAATTCAACATTTCCTTGACAATGTTTTTTTACAATAAAATAATCTGAACAACAAAGGAAATGAAATACAATTAAATCCCTACCACTGAATTCCAAATTCCATGAATTCCAAATAGAATCGAATCGACCCGAATCGAGCCGAATCTACTCGCGATTTTCCATTAGTTCTGAACACTATTTATCAATGAGTTGACACACTGTGATCCATCATCATCAAAACGTAACACATATCATTGCAGCGTAACATGAAATGTTGTCCTTAATAAATCATTGCCGTGTGACATGAAATGTTTTCCTCAATGATTACTTTCTCCAGGTACGGGTTCGCATAAAAAAGTTCACCCCCACCCACCCACCTACCCCTCTCCCCTGCCCTACCCCTACCTACTACCCCTTCTATGTTTTCACTATTTTTACTCTTTTCCAACTCATTTACACTTCACCTGGATTTTTTCCTCACATATTGATGGATAATTTTCCTGTTACATTTTCCACTCCTTTTTTGAGACAATTTAAAATGCTAGATAGTTGTGTAATGGTGTGTTCAAAAGAAAATGATTGGAACATTGCGTTTCAAGAAACCATGGCTGTATTTGCAACTGGCTCTTCCCATCTTAAAAGTGCTGGAATGTTCAAACTATAATGCATTGTTAAAACAAAATGACTACTGTAAAATGTTTCTTTTGGAGAAAGTTTCGCATAATTGAGACCCGGTGAACGTGATCCGATGCAATCACGTGTGATTCGCAATAAACATTACTTTACACAATAGAGTGATGAATGATTTCTCTTCCTCGCCTAATCACTACTAATATTACATAAACTACAACAACGGTCAAACATAATCGCATGCCTTTAATATCGTTTTACGATTCGATCGCATCGTGTTTCTTCAGCTTTGGTCAGCAATGATAATTTGATACAGTATTTCAGGGATCTCACCATAGTTTGCGCAACAACACAATAAACATTGTGAAGCAGAGTAACAATAAGTCTGAAGCAGAACAGAGAGTACCAGTGGCCCTCAAAATAGACCTCATTCCTCAAAAATTAGAAAGATAAAAGAAAGTAACTGCAGGCCAACTTTAAACGTACCATGCAAAGTAAGTTCGAAACAAAGTATCAATGGCCCTCAAAATATGCAAGGAAAAAGAAAAAAAGAAAAACCAAAGTAATCGAAGACCAGCTTTAAATGTGGATGCATACCTCATGGTATTTATAGCACGAGGGTGTTGCGTGCTTTCTTCGTCTCACGCACAGCTGGGTGAATTAAAATAAACCGTCAATACATCCTCTCCAGGTACCAGATAATCCATTCACTAAATCACCAGTAACCGTATTGTCCAAACAAACAATAGGAAACAATAGAAAACAAGGTGCCTGTTTACACAGCCCATTCATAAACCTACACGGTAAAGGTAATAATATTGGGAACGGTGTAGTTGTTTGAATGCGTCAAAATGTTTTTTGTGCTGTTGTACAAATTATGTAAGGACCGTTGAAATAATGTATCAATTTGTTATTTTTAGGTAAAAAGTGAAAATCTTATTACTAAATGTCGGAATTCAAGCTGCCATTCCGATACTAAAACAACCCTTTTCAAATTTATGTAAAGATGGAATAAAGAAGGAATGTCCCATTTAGGACAAAACGTTTGTCGTTTGTCGTGACACAAGTCGAGCTTTCTAAGCTTAAACAGTATGATGTGAAGTAGTAGTAACATAATAACTATGCTTGCTACCAAATGGTAGTATTGCTCGCTTGTCTCGCATCTCCTATTGGCATTTCCCTTCTGGGCAACAAAAACACACAAACACACAAACAATTTAAAGTTTAACAAGGCTAATTCCCCACTGCAGCGTGCACACGTACGCTGTGCTACATCTGACAGACACTGGGGAACTGTAGAGCAAGCTATGCAGAAAAAAATAGCGAAACATAACTGACTTGCATTCGGCAATCAATGCGACATATTTACTAACAAACGAGACCACATCGCATGTTCCATAACAAAGAATCCAGACCAAAAGGTTTTGCCAACAACATAACAAGAAGCTGTGTACGGATCAAACAGGCTATCAGTAAGGTCATCACGACACTGGGGATGATCCAACTGCTCCAATCAACACATCATAAAAAGCACACATACAAGTATCGCGTATTTGTATAATTGCAACTGTTTTGATTAACACTCAGAAATTCCATTTGGCGCTTTCATTTTCAGCCACCTTTTTTTGTAAACGGTTGTATTGTTATTGTACCTGGAGAGACTTAATGTTTACACAATATATATCACAATAAATCGTTTAAATGTATTATTTGTATTGGTTCAAAGCAAATAACTAGTGTGTTAAAGTTATCTGTTTTTATGAGGCCTCAAACATATGCATGGGAAATAATAAAGTCACCAGCAAGTAACAAACGTAACGTTGCCGAATTTCATGGTTTAAGATCACAAGTATTTTTTCGTACATTACCTCAAGAGACCACATATGTATTGGGAGTAAAATGTATAACTTTCAATCTCCAATGAATAAATCATTTCATAATCACAATTAATTATTCGACGACATTACGTTGGCCTCTGATGTAGAACCTTCCCATTTCAGCTGATATATTATCTTGGCTTAACATCTCAATTAAATTTATTCTACTTGTTTTTATTTTTTGTAGACCCCGAGTCACTTTATGCGACCACTGGTACCCTTTGCCCATGGATTACAAATCCTTAGTGGATCTGTTGTTTTGACTGCATACCCACTGGCACGGTATGATTGGCAGGAGGGTACACTTAATTTGTGTTAGCATTTAGTCTGCTTCAGACGTAAACGTATTTGGACAAAGAATGGCACGCAACTTAAACTCTCTACAGACAATGTGTACACATATAATAAATCTACAGAGAATCAATCGGTACATTATTTTTTTGGTTTCGAGCCAATAAAGTTTTGCTACAATTTACTCGGCTGAAAAAGAAAACGGTTTTTTGGCATGAAT
Organism: Haplosyllis anthogorgicola; assembly: GCA_038406195.1. Classification (NCBI taxonomy): domain Eukaryota; kingdom Metazoa; phylum Annelida; class Polychaeta; order Phyllodocida; family Syllidae; genus Haplosyllis; species Haplosyllis anthogorgicola. The sequence goes on from JBCAUI010271412.1 coordinate 8,437, forward strand.
CGTGTCAGCCTAATCAAATACACGATAATTGGTTTACATCCTTGTTCCGGGTACAAACAACATGACTAATTCTGGATGGGTTAGATGCAGGACGAACTGCAGTGAAAAAATTATAGACAGTGTCTATTGATATAATCAATAGACAACTTTTTGGAGGACGAAGATCAATAAATGTCTTGTAAAAACAATTCGACAGTTGCCGACAGTTGCACTGGAATCAAAGAACGTAACGTTATTAACGTCATCCCGTGACGTTATGACGTTACGCCTTTGGCGTCGCATTTGATTGAAGACAGCTGTCTGTTCTTCAGGCAAAAAACCACTAAAAACGGAACAGCACAACAGACGTGCAAGGTACTCAAATATTCAGGAGTTACCTCACCGTGTAACAGCTCCTTAAGCACAAAAGTCATAATGATCTTTCCAATGATCAAAGCATCAAGAACCCCCTTCACAAATTCCATGCTATCTTAAAACGTCAAAATTAGCATCTAAATTGCCCTAAATAACGTCCGCTAATCAGCCCAACAGCTCCATCAATACCCTGCTTGGCACGGATACTGCTTTTAAGTACGGATAGCACAGATCACTTTATGAAGCATTGACAAATTGAAGCGACCCTGTTATCTAATGCCGAGTTAGTGCGAGTCATTCCGAAGGCCTTTGATCTGTTAATGATAAACAATTTGTGTTGTCGTCTACAGGTCCGACATCTGGGTATCTTCATCCAGTTTGTTTTTGTGTCTTCACACAAGTTACTGATGTTTACTAATGACCTGTATTTCACGACCAGTGACCACTTCTGGTTGACATTTCCCTACACTGTATGGGGGTGTTAGCAGGCAACAAACGGAGAAAACAACATTTAAACTGGTTAGAAGGTGTAAAAAGACTAGAACAGGAGTTTCTAGATTTTGGATAATATTTATTAACTCTCATGTAAAATACATGTAGTCTCAAGTAAGGTGCAAATTGAACTGAATAATTAAAGATGGCTACTAATGATGCTAATGCGTAACTCTAATTAACCAATAGGATAGTCTGTAGACTGTCATGTGATTGCAGGTGCGGGTGTAAGGCGGGAAGTCTGTGGTGCCCCTGGCATTAACTCTAACTGCAGTCTTTAGACTACAGCCCTCCTGGTGGTAACATTAACCGAAGTCAAGTCCTTTGACAGAAAGGGCAACTGAAATATGCCAAACATAAAATGCCACTAACGTGTAAGAAGTCACTATCCGTAGTAGTTTCATGTGTTTGGTGCCCCTTGAGAATAATTTACAAGAGAGTGTATCTGGGACTGTGGTTGCAGGAAGTGCAATGATGCATCATGGATAATGAATGATGCATCATGGGTAATGAGACAGTGTGCACAGAAGATTTGATGTTTCAGTGCAGAATCAAATGAGGCAGCTAATGAAAAGAACGAGGGGAGGGAGATTTCTTATCACTTTCATGCGACAAAATATTTTGGAATTACACTAAATTTGCAAATCAAAAGTTTCGACCACCAATTCCAGAGTTGTCTTAAATTACGAAAAATGTTCACTTTCTTGAGAGTAATATAAAGTGTCTGAAAACAACTTTCATGATGTTCTTTGAAAGAATAGGACATCTTTTAATTTTTGCAGGACTTTCCTCAAGTCCTCACACCGCGGTAGCAGCAACACTGCCAATTTATCTCAGAACCGTCCAATTGAAAATTACTAAACCAACAATTGATCTTCATTTACGAATAGAAGTTACAGCTGCCCAAGCAGCAACAGAATTACTCATACTTTGCTCACAGCAGGATATCAGCTTAGTTTCTGGTTTATTTTCATTCCGCTACTTTTTTCTGATACACCACAAAAACCAACAGCAAATTCCTTCACTTACTTCCGGTGTAGTAAATATTTTCCTCAGCAACAAGATGCATTATGTCAGTAGAATGTTTAGGTGCAGAAATATGTGCTACTTTTTCCGTAGATTTATAATGCAATTTCGCTTGTAATAAACAATGTTAAGCGTTACAACATGTGGTGAAATACGGTAAACTGAAAGCGCAGAAAGGTAATGAAAGCAAAACGAAGCATGCACCTGAGATACTTCTTCATTTCTGGTCCTTACTGGTCCTGTGTACGAAGGTTTGTGGATGTGGTGGTTCAAATATTAAGGTTGTCAGTCTTATCAAAGGCTCTTCAATAGAACTTAATTAATTCCACAAATAACAAAAATGTAATAAAACACAGTCCTGTCATTGATACTTTACGTTAACTACTGGCAATTTAAAAAATGAAGCTTGCTTTCAGAAATGATTTCTATGACGAGATCGACATGAAAAATCTCTTTCCACGACAATCATCTGTTTATTAATACCGAGTCAGTATCAATAGAGATGCTTGCCACTGAAAACAATCAGTCACAAATGAAAGAAACTGGAGTAAAACATGAAGGGAAAAGATCAGATAATGTAAACATCTGAGAATCAGCCCTAAGAGAACCGCCCGACCTCGTCAAACAATACATCAATCTCTATTCACAATTCTCCCTCTGATTGCGAGTATTGTGGTTTATCTGTGAGTATCTGTGAGTACTCAAGCTGCACAGTGAGTAGCTACAGGCAACACTTGTACAATACAGATAGGAGGAGATCCAGTCAGTGTGGAGCCGAGAAGGCTGAAACCAGAGAATTTGCCACAACAGCTAATCGGTTGATGGTGGGAATAACTGCTCATTTGTCAAAAAAACAGATTTAGAGAACAGGTTTTTTTGAACGTAACTTTACCACATTTAGGTGTAAATCACAAAATGATACTGAAAAATTCGACATTCACTCAGACATTTACTCAGAGTGGAAAACAGAAGATCAAAAAGCCCCAAAAATTCCGTGGAAATTCATAGGATTTCGGGTGATAATGAGCACATGTGTGATGAATGTTCATTCCTAACTAACTTACGTCTCGAGCCCCTAACGGTATCTGTGTCTGGAGGTATTTCTTCCTCACAGCATTTGTTTACAGAGGTTTTGTGTAACATATTGATAATGTCTATGTTAATTACGTAACAGTAACAGACACAGAGTTATGAGTAACATCATGAGTAACATCGAACATGTTAGCAGTGAAACAGTAGTCATTGTAGGATAACTTAATTTTGCAGGTTACATCAACAATGTGAAGTAACTTGATGTTTTACATGTTACTGTGTGGCTTTAGATGTTTCTACAAAATGATGGTAGCAATTTCTTGACAAATTGAGTAGTCGCTATTTTGGTTACATTACATGCTTGAGCGTTAGTTCTTACAGTCATCTTAAAATATCAGTGGGACGTTGACACGATGGGAATTGACGCTGTGTTTGTGATTCTGAGAAAAGTTCACCATGAAACCACATGCGTTTATTTTTTCCAATGACGACAACAAAATTTTATATGTGTTTGTTTACGCTTGGTTAAAATTGTAGTGACTGAAAAAGGCAAATATTCCTGAGTTCGCATGTTGTAATTTCACTGTATGAGTCTCCACGCTCAAGTATTCATTGCACACTAATTCAGTTTGAATAAAATCAAAGTGATGACTTGCTGAGCACCAATCGTCTAAACTTTCTTCGTATCAAAATGACGCAGATCGAACATACGAGGCATTGTGACGTCACACATTTATAGAGAGCGTTACTTTCATTCGAAAACACACATGGCCAAATGGCTGACTAGCTTTTTTTCTATTCGTTTGTTCTTAATCCGGATCTATCTAGGTGGTGATGCACTTGTAAAGGCCATTAAACAATCTCGAGTACTTCCCGTGTACCTCCCCAGTATTATCTCTCACCACACAACTACGTGTAACACTCCAGTATTCTCTTCCTCACAACTACTTGCAAATGTCACTATTCTCTCAGTCTACAGATTTACTACCTACCACAAACCCCGACCAAACAAAAACTACACCACAAAACATGCTGAGGTACTCCTACATGAGAATAGGTTCGTGAGACATGCGCCTATTTATAAATGTGCACTGACAACTGGTTTCTGCGGGAGGACGTCTGCCGTACATGTAATGTTGGGTATTCAAAGAACTTTTATGCCTGAATTGACGTAAAAGTAGCATACAAAACAAAATCTTCAGCGGTTTCATAACTCAAAGGCTTGTAAAGTTATTGCATTGAGGATGTTAGGCCTTGTTAGCCGGTTATCTTGTGTGGACTCGCTTAGCGGTTTAGTTTGCATGTTTACAATTAAAACTTTAACTTTTGGTGTTGAATAATAAACTAGAAAAGTTGTTACGTCGAACGTAACGTCATGTGTCTGTCAAATGACGTCACAATGTAACCATGGCAAATGGGACGGAAAGTGGGATGAGCCTCGTTTTCAGATGGTCACTTTTTTAGGCGGACGACCACATACTCTGTCATTCGACAGACAACAAATGTTGATTAGTGTTGTGTTGTTAAAGAGGATTTATTAACCCTTTTATACATTGAACAATTATGCTTTGGCTTTGATGTTCTGCAAACTATGAAAGGGAACAGACTCCAGTATTGCTGTGAATTACTTATACAAATCATCACAACTTATACATCGCCATATTTCAACCAAGCCAAAAATCTATGGCACAAAACCTTTGTAGAAATCCTGAAACCCAAAACAGTCTTAACCGGCTGATTTTCTGTGGGTTTTTCCTTGAAGTTACTCACAGAAGTGAGTGATGATACCGAAAAACTCGACTGTTCTCCGCTTCAAGACGATTTTTTCCTTCTGATTTGTTTCTCAGACAGATGAAGAGAGAAATCAGGCTGAGGCTCAGGCCGGTATGTGTAATGTGTGATGTGGAGATATTTATCAGCACAAATTCAGGCAGTTATGATTTGTTATCAGTAAAAGTATTTGCTTCTCCCGCTTCGGAGATACGATGAACTTGGAAGCTTTAACCGGAATGTGTTATCTACAAGTATCTATCATTGATAAGGGGCAATTCCTTGCAATGTAATTTAAATTCATTTTCTACTTTCGTCATTTCTTCATTTATTTTTCAGAAGTGATGTGGTTAAAGATACGAATGATATGTAATCTGAGACTATGACATGAAGTCATACTGAGTTTAACCAATGTAACTCATAACACAGCCTTGCCGCTACTTTTTGAATCTGAGGGACATTTTGTTACCCCTCCATCGCATCACTGGCAGGGACATCATAACATTTTTGAAAGTATGTATTCAAAAAGTTAAACTTTTAACAAAACTCCATTTTCCGGGTAAATTTGCCAGCAAATTCATCCGTAATCCCAAAACCAGGAGGGATTACATATTCTGTATTGAAAAAAGTTTCCTCTGCCAATTGATTTTCTGTATCTGTGTCTTCCGCAAAATCTGGGCATGAAATTGAGCAGTAGCGAGTTTCAATTGCACATTTTTTCTGTACCATATAGGCACATCTGAAAAGCAAAAAACCCAAGTTATTTTGGAAATGACCTAATTTTAAGTCAGAAGTAAATGTTTAATGTTTTTGTAGTTGACGTAGTTACGTAGAATCGGGAAATATTTTTTACATAATGTAAATGGCTTGAACAAAATAAACAAAATCCATCTTACTTTACACGTATTTTTTCCCGTTTGTGTAAGGAGAGGGGCGTGTCACTTAACCTCGTGAACGTTTAAATCCATATCTGCTGCAAAATCAGGTCTTGGAATTCGGCGGAGATGTTTTAGGACGATATCGCAGAGTTTCGTCACAGGAATGTATTGATCTCTGTTACAGAGAGCACCGTGTGACGTGTGATGTAACAAACAGTAACACGGGCACACGGGTCTGGGAGGCAAACGTGTGAAAATCTTCTGGGTGTAAGTGTGATTCTGTGTAAACCTCTTCAAAATTCCAAAATTCCACTTGGATTAACCTTTTAATAAACAACTATTCTTGTGAACAGGTTTGCTGGTGACATATGATCAATAACTCTGTAATTTATAGATATGTACTCAGGATAGTGTGAAACAAAATTGTTACCATTCTGAATGTAACAAACCGATGGTTGCACACACTATTTAACTCAACTTACTCTTTAACACACACTCATATCATCACTTCCAGTAGACATGGATCCCACAGGCATGAAATCTTGTTTCAGACCATCGCATCTATATTCTCCCCCGTTTCCAAACAACGTCTTTCCTTCAGCATCCTTTGAGGTTTCTCAGCCCCTCTACCCCCACCCAATCACTTATCCCCTTGCTCTCTTCCTGTCATGGATTTCCTTCCTTAAAGCAAATGAGAATTGAAATTCTGTATGGTTTTTTTTGTATGTTTGTTTTTTTGTGGCAACCATACTTATCACAGACTAGCGCACAACCATTTTGGAGCCACTGGTACCCCTATTTTGAATTTCAGGCATGCTCAGTTTTCCTTGGATAAGCCCCTAGACTACAGGGTGGTCACCATCCAAGTACTAACCAGGGGCACGACTGCTTAACTTCAGTGACCATACCACTGCACCATGGCTGAAATTTTCAAATCATATAAAAAAGTGATGATGACGATTACTTCAACAAATAAAGGAAGAATGACTGTTTCTAACACTTACTCATACCCTAACAGATGACTCAAATATTCCTCATAGTGGATTTCACATTGTTCCAACACAAGATGATTTATGACTTACCGATTACGTAACCAGAGTTTATAGAATCCTGTACAAATTATGCAATGCATGAAATTCCTTTTCATAGGAAACACATTGTATTTTACTCAGAATGGCTTGCTATTTCTGAGACTATTCTCTACAATGTAAAGATGATAGGCCTAACAGTCCTTATTTCATAATGCTGGAAACAGGAAAAGGCACAACTGTACTGAGAGGTAGTCTTCCAAATTAGTATTTGATAGAAAATACTACAGGAGAAAGATAAAGGGATGGTAGGTGTTTGACGCCAGATACAGGTTTTGTTGCTATGCCATCAGAAGGTTGCCTCGTCTAAAGGCATCCATCTTCAGATACACGCACGTGTATACCGCATTCACATCATCAAAAATTAATTGAAAGAAACATCTTTGCTCTGAGATCAATGTAAATACAAAGGCACAGAGCGCATGCACTGCCCTCACAGGCATGACAGCAATCCTGCATGTCTTGGACAGGTTTGCATGTGGGATGTGCATTGCCCTCAGCCCACAATAAGAAGAGAGCGATATCAACGTCTTCTCCCTCATGAAAAATGCACACCCCCCACGCGTGCATCTCACCGTCACTTTCTTTCAACTACCACTTTCATTAATGGATCAAATTTTGCTACTTCCTCCGAATCAAAGCATGTTTTATTAAATTTTATTTTTACCCAGTTATTAATATGGAATTATGGTTTTTGTAATTTTAATTGTATCGGAAATAATACTAAAACACCAAATATACGGTTCTGTGTGTGTCTTTAATGTGCCAAATTTACAATGGGGTTGAAATCTCCGACTGCAGTTTCAATTAAATTTTCTTCAGGGAGGTT
>JBCAUI010271523.1:0-15903 GCA_038406195.1 Haplosyllis anthogorgicola
ACTCAAACTTGACCTAGATATTATGAAGATGTACCACCATACCAAAATTGAAGTTTCTAGGTCAAGTGGTTCAAAAGCCCGGACAGACACACACACAGACACGACTGAAAGCATTTCCTTCCCGCATTCGCGGGCGGTAAAATAAACCAAGCTGACCCATAAATGCATAGATGTCCTGGTACAAAATATCTCTTTGGAACGGGATAATGTATCGATTGTACATCCTGACACTGACCATGCCGTGGTTACAACACTGTACATGTATTTATTATCTGTCTTTATTGGTGAAATGAACTCAAATTTAGCCCAGGACATTCTAAAATATGGGCATAGTTAATTGAATTTCCAAAGCGGGCAGAACCTCGAGAGTCGATTAAGATTGATAACAGTTGACCAAGGACTTGTAATTACCGTATTTCTCCAAATTAACATCACGGGAATATTTCAATCTCGTATCTGGTATAAAAATATACAGGCACTGAGTTTTTCGGAAGCCAGTTACATGAAGGCCACTTGTTTCGGCTTATCATTGACAAGGCACATTTGGTGCTGTTTGGATTGTGACTTTGAACATGATTAAGACCATTGGCACGAACATTTCTTGGTAAATTTATTGTATTCGCATGTCCAGGGTCTCTATTGCTTCCTTTTTGATGTAGTTTAGTATCTTTTGCTTATGACAAAACATGCTGAGAAATTGCTTCTTTTTATATTATAGATTCTGGACATGCTCAGATGGACTTTTGACTTTAGCCTAACAAGTCGAGGGAAGTGACACTGAAATAAAAAAAAAGTTTTTAAATCAAATGTACTTCGCATTGAAAATATTCGGTATTCGTGTTGTAACATAAAGTGTAAAACTATTTACAATAATAAAGCCAGCGTATTGTGAAAATCTCTGCTTGCTTCTGTGCATGGAACAAATATGTGCCACAATTCTAAACGGAAGTCACACTTTGTGTTTGGAGAAATGCGGTATTTACGTTACCAAATGAGCTTTCATTTATTCGGGAAATGTATTGCTCTCGACTCTTACGAGAAAGTTCGTTTATGACTACGATAGATTCAAATTACACACGTAATCTTCTGGAAATTTTGGCTCAATCTGCGAAACAAAAAATGCCAAAGAGCCAACAGAATTATGACTTTCTCATCGTTTCTTGCATCACGTGTTGTCTTCATTTTCTACACACTCCTCCCCAAGCGAACAATCAATCGTGGAGTCTTGATGACCTATTCCGTATTATATTTGTATTTGCCTTTTATCCTCTTTTTGTAAAGAATTACTAATCATTTCCGCGGAGACTCTCGTGCTTAATATTTGATTCTTTGTTCAGGGTGGGGAATGTTTCGGTAAGTACCAGAAGTTTCACTGGACGGCAAACGTTTAGTAGTACAGTTGAACCTGTTTAAGCAGCACCCTAATTTCTTGGGAGTAAAATGCAGTAAAAGACTGGTATGCCGTACAAAACGGTTAAAATAAACATGAGTTACAGTAAAACTCTTAATTTACAGCAACCTATTTTGCCCGTTAAATTTGGACGTTTATTAGGAGTGGCCGTGAAGGAGGCCTGTACTTTGCTATAGTTTTGAAGAAAATATTTGGAGCCAACATGGCCGTAGAGAAGAGTGGCCGTGAATGAGGAGTTTTACTGTATATTTCATTCCGCAACAAAAGGCAGTATGCCATACAAGACGTTGCTGCACAGGTTCTACTGTTAATGTAAAGTGATCGAATATTATGGGACTGCACGTGTTTGTATTTACAATCAGTTAAGACACGCGAAGAGCACCAGAAGGATGAGGAGTTAGCACCACGGAAACTGATTAACTGGGCTGCACTCAAAGAAAACAGCGACAGGATCAGGGACACAAAGTTCTCTGGTAAGAAACCATACCCGGTTTGTGTGATTACGTTGCTTTGACAAAAATTAATGATTGTCACTCATAAATATGGCTCACAAAACGTTTGGTAATTATGCCTTATAGACAATTTTCATGGCAAGTAAAAATGTGCATGAAATCCAAACATTTAAAAAAATGTAATAGCGAGTCGAGTTACAGTAGAAATAGTTACACTGCGTTCAGAGTATTAAAAAACACTATAGTCATCCCCGCATGTATCAATATCTCGCTTATTTCAATATTTTTTTCCTTGCCAAATTTCTTCTATTGATCCCAATGTTAATTTCCCCGCCAACATCAAATTCAATTCTCTTCCGTGCTGACGTCAATATATATATATATATATATATATATTTTTTAAAATTTACTTTTTGATGGAATATGTTTCAGGGTCATCCCCAGTGGCTGCACCCATAGTCACGCCTCACCTAGGACTACTGGAAGTGGAATTGGAAGTGACTATGGATGCGGATACGAGGGAAAACGCCTGAAATATATTGTTTAAAATGTTATATCAACATTCTCCCCACTTTTCCCTGCTTACATGTAGACCTGAGTTTCCTCGTACGAATTGAAACTTTCCAGGTTTGCCTCCGATAGAGAAGAATTTTTACATAGAAGATCCTGATGTTGCCAATATGCATCCAGACGACGTAGAGGACTTAAGGTAAAGTAGTTATGCACATGCCTCATCAATATGAAGTACCGTATTGTTTCCATTTAAGATGCATGTACATGCAAAGCAAATATCTGTGCATGCACCTTAAATAAAAAGACTTCTTGGGTTGATGACCTGATACACCTCAACTCTTTGTTTTATACTTGGTCAGACCTCGATATACCTCCTCACGTGCCTTGGAATACTTGCAACTGTCTTCAGCGACATTGTGTCTTTTACGACACTTTTCCATCGTATAAAAGTAGTTAAAACCAGTTTAGATAATCCTGTCTTGACGACGCCCTGCCTTTTATGACACTTTTGGGTGGAAAAAGTGGAGTGACGCTCAAGACTATATTCGTTTAAGAGAATAAGTGTACAAGGATTTATGTAATAAATAAACTTACAACGATGAAAAAAAGGTCTGAAAATCAGCTTGATAATGGGGGCACTGTAATTAGGGCGCATGCCATAAATCTGTACCACAGGGTATTGGAGGGCTATCGCATTGCTTATTTGCTGACTTGGTAGCACCCAGCTACACTTGTCCCCGGATATATCGATATTTTTGGTGCGGGAAAATAGCATCGTTATAAGCAGGATATCGATATAAGCGGATCAATTAACATGAGGGTCCATTAATTTGGTGCGGAAAAAAGGTATCGATATAAGCGGGATATCGATATAAGCGATATCGATATATCCGGGGAGGAGTGTACTAAGTTCTAGTGCACTTGTGCAAGCAATGCAGCTTTAAACCAGCCAGAGCGCGAACAGAAAGAAAAAACCAAGCAGCAATCAAAAAAAGAAAACATGTAAGGTAGGCCTGACAAGTGTACTTTATGCAAAATGATATGATAAGTAAAACATTTTTATTCAGGGACATTAACATGGGGATACAGGTTGTTAACCTGCACAAAGAGGGCGAAGGTACGGTACCCAACCCGGTTGAAACATTTGAACAAGCATTTGTCCACCACCGTAAGTATGCATCACATGCAGCTTTTACCACAATATTGTGCAAGATGCCGAGATTGTCACCATTTTGTTATGTCTTGTGAAAACAAATTTTGAGATTATTTTTGTTGATTTGGCCCGTTATAAAATTAATCAGTGTTTTGATTTTAGCGGAAATACTTGACGAGATTTATAAGAATGATTTCGTGAAACCCACCCCAATCCAGATGCAGGCATGGCCCGTAATACTCTCAGGTTTGGATCTCATCGGTATAGCACAGGTAAACATCAATATAGCCAATACATGTATTAATTTCGTTTTATTTTAGTCGTCATACTGTGAAAGTAAAAGATAATTCTGTTATGTTAAATGTCTTTTTTAGACTGGTACCGGAAAAACGTTAGCATTTCTGTTGCCGGCTTACATTCACATTGAAAATCAACCAGTGTAAGTTGATTCTGTCAGTTGGTTAGCATTTATTAATGCGTTATCATTTTTATGCACCTCATTTTGCAATTAATTTTCGATAAATTTCAGCTAATTATGAAAATGAAAAAAAAAAATGTATGTGCATTTTAGACCTCGGGAGGAACGTGAAGGACCTACAGTACTAGTTCTGTCACCCACAAGGGAATTGGCTCTGCAGATTGAAGCAGAAGTTCAGAAGTACACTTACCGGGATATCAAATGGTAGGAAAACTCATAAATGATATTCACAGCAAATTATTTAGTATTATTTCGTATGAAACATTATGGTGGAAAGCAGTGTTTCAGTGCTATTGTAAACACTTTTATTTTGGATTTCGAGATTGGCCCTAATATTTAGGTGACCGTCGCTCTTGTAAAGTAGTGACAACACTTGGGTAAAGCCATTAAATTTGCCTTCGACCAAGCTAATGTAATTATCTTATGTAGTACTTGTGTGTATGGTGGAGGAAGCATGAAGACTCAAATTACCACTATTAAAAAGGGGGTGGAAATCATTGTGGCTACACCAGGAAGACTAAATGACTTGATTGCAAAAGATGTTATTAAACTAGACAGCATTACTTATCTGGTAACGAGTTTTAATTTACAAGTTTATTTGGCATCAAATTATATTCATACTAATTGCAGAACACATACGCAGACCCTAAAAGTATGCAAACACATGTACCTGTTACAATAAAGTGATCCTGTCATATTGCTGAACATGTATTTCATAATGTATTGTGCCAAACCTAAGCCAATGCAGATGATTAGCATGGTCCGTTATCAAATAACCCAAAACTTAGTATAAATAATATAAGATTTATGTTACCTTTAGGTTTTAGACGAGGCAGACAAAATGTTGGATATGGGTTTTGAGCCGGAAATTCGAAAAGTCTTGTTGGACATCCGCCCAGACAGACAAACTATAATGACAAGGTAAATGCTTTGTCAGTGAAAAATGTCATGTACAAACAGATGGAATAAGACCATGAGATTTCCACCAGATGTAGAGACTTTCACATAAGCTTTCAGCGGGACTTGGGCAGCAGGGCTGACAATATAATATTGGAGTCAAATTTAGATACTTTCTCACAAATTAGGCTAATATGGATTTCAACTACACATAATGTGGTTCATTTTTTTCTTTCCTTGTCGTGATAAAGCTGCATGGATGGGTATTGAAACATCCAACGGTTGGAATACATTTTGATATTTATAGCGCTACGTGGCCGGAAGATGTAAGGCGATTGGCAGAATCGTACATGACTAACCCCATTCAGGTGTTTGTGGGAACACTCGATCTTGCCGTGAGTACATTTACTGTGCAATTGTGCAGTTGTCTTTCCAATACATATTAAAATACGCGGATAGATAAAATGATAATAGTGTATCATTTTCCCAAGTTATTCATAAACAATAAAGAGGGTGAAGGACAAGCTTCCAAAGCCAAATGACATAAAACAGAAATGTTCATCTCGTTCTTAACAGGCCGTGCATAGTGTGACACAACTTGTGGAAGTCATAGACCAAGACGACAAGAGGGCAAGAGTAAGTGTAGTTTTACTTTGGCTTTTAAAAAAGATGTACTGATACTTTAAATTAGCAAAGCAATATCTAACAAATTTACAAGAGTCACGCTCCGTTTCTTATACATCGTTTAAAATTTCATTGTAGTTAAAGGAATTCATAACTCAGCAAATGGAACCGGAAGACAAAGTCATTGTGTTTGTTGGTAGAAAAGCTACGTGAGTATCTTGTTCACAGCAATGAGAACATTTATGTGTAAATACATTGTTGTATATAAAGAGAAATGCAGTGATATATGTAGTAAATCTAAAATAAATTCATTTGAAAACGTTCTGTGTAAAATCCCAGTATTTCAATTTTTTGCCTCCGAATTTACAGTGCCGATGACATTGCGTCAGACTTGGCTCTTGAAGAGATCCACTGTCAGTGTATCCACGGGGATCGTGAACAAATGGATCGAGAACAAGCGATAGAAGATCTGAAAACTGGTGCTGTTAGAATTCTCATAGCAACCGATGTAGCATCTAGAGGTCTCGATATCAAAGATGTGACGTAAGTCTTTATGTGGACTTTCTTAATCTTATGGATGAAATTCTGAACAACGTTATTAAAACTTCTTACAAATAAAGTAATAATGTTAAGGTTGAGAAATATCAGCTTTACATTATTATTGCAGACATGTGCTCAACTTTGACTTTCCCCGTGATATGGAGGACTACGTACATAGATGTGGTAGAACGGGACGAGCTGGGTACGTTTGAACTGGACTTAACTATAAACATTACAATGTTTTTGATTTTGAGAATGTATGTCTGTCCATGACTCGGCACTTCTGGGTTTCACTTTGAAAAGGTTCAGGCAAGTTTATCTACGGCAAGTATCACCAGTGTAGAATAATGTTTTTATTGTCCTACAGACGAACAGGAACATCTATATCACTACTAACGAGAGGTGACTGGAGAAATGCCAAGAAACTTATAGACATTATGGTTGAAGCACAGCAGGTATGGTTGCTACTAATATAAAACTACTACAGTAGAACCTCCCATTTACGGACCCTCTTTTGAAAGGACACCTCCTTTATATGGACAAATATTGTTTTATTTTATGAGTATTCATGTTTATTTAAGGACACCCCCATATAAGGCATTTTTACCATATCTTTGGGAATATTACATGCTAGTAGTGAGATCAAACTTCTTACAACACATGCCTAAGAGTTCAAAAATAAGCCAGAATGTGTACATAATGCAAATAATCCTTTGAATTGATAAAATGTTATCTTTTTCTTGTAGTTTTAGTTCCTACACTGAAATGGCAAATTTTACTTAACATTTTCCCCTCATATATTCCCTTCCTAGTCCGCCATGACACTTCCGTTGAGAGGACACCTCCTTTATAAGGACAATTTGGCCTGAAAAATGTGGTGTCCGTTCAAAGGAGGTTCTACTGTATGTTGTTAATATTAATCACGCAACCGTTATTTTATTATAAAAGCAATGAAGCAAAACATTTTAAACAGGCTTGCCACTCTCCAATCCATTCAAAATTCTCTGACTTCTCCCTGACCAACTGGTCATTTCCCCAGGCCATAAAGAATATTTTCGAGATATGTACAACTATGTTTACCAACTAACACAATAATTCCGATGTGGTACGCAAATTGTTATGGTTTTCTATCAAATCTATTGGACAGCAGGATTATTTTTGATAACATGGTAACATTAAACAGTTCATATTTAACAGTGGTGAGACCCTCGCAAACTTCTCTGACATTTCCCGACCTTGATCAAAATCTCACATTCCCTGATTGGTAACCAAATTTCCCAACTTTTCCTTGACCGGTGGCAACTCTGTTCAATGTGACAGTGCGTTAAACATACAAGGTAAAATGTTAATCATAAACCAGAGGTCAAAGGTCAAATAATTTATGCTGTACATGACCTGTACCATCCATAATTGTTGTTAACATACTTATAACAAACTTACGTTAACAGAGAGATCATTTGGCAGAATTACATTGCAAGACATCGTACGTAACGTTAACTTAAAAGATAAGATACGATCAGATAATCGTTTATTTATCCTGGTATGAGTGACTATGCACTCCCAGCCTATGAAAAATATCGAAACTGAAAAATTTACATGGCAATACTACACATGTGTATGTGGTTCAGTCACGCCTTGTATGCCAGATTTATGTAGATTTAGATTTGAAAGAATATCGTTTCATATGATGCCTTGAGATATACAATCTAACAACAGAATATGTGTATTACATATGTGTATTACATCCCATCCCACCGTCTCCACCTCCACCTTATGTTAGTAGCAGCACCTTATTCCACCTACAAATTCGTAATCATACCATAAAATCCTACGGCATTGAGGGTTATAGTGTCGTCAGAATTTTCCTCGCCAGTCGAGGCTGCTGCTCTGGGTTCTTGCACTTGTGCATTGACCTCGTCAGCTGTTAAAAACACCAAAACACAACATTTTTTGTACAACTGTAAACAACATCGCATTTTTCCTCACCCAGGAAATAAATGTCTGCCATTGAGGTAGCCTCAATTATGGCACTGGACTTTTTATCCTGACGGTGTGCGGCTGGTAAGGGTGGTGATTCCAGCACCCTAGTTGTAGCAATCTGGTCAGCAACATCCTTAGCCTGTGACTGGACGGTCTTCAGTTTCTCCTTGTTAGAGTGCTGTTCAACATGATTCACCTTGTGCACCTTGACTCGGCCCTCGTTAAGATAGTCATCTCCGCGGTAGGGATCTGATGACGGCTGTATGAATTCTTTAGAACAAGAATACATTGCAAAAATAATATCAAAGTATATTACATCTAATAAACCGATACGTGATTTGTTAATTTCTTTATATGATACATATTTGATAATTTAGTTAAGTTAATATATTGCATGATTTTATCAGTTGCGAATTACTTTCCTACCTTGATTTATGTTATCACGACTAGCTCGACTCGCAAGGTTAGAAATGTCGTCGATGACATTGTCGTCAACTGAAAATATAAAGAAGCACAATTAACCATCAATGGAATTCGTTCATACTTCGATTTCTTTAGCTTTTATGGGACACTGATTGCTCCAATAACAAGCTATATTATTGGAGAGTGCGTACGTTTTGTTATAAATATATACAAGTGTATATGGAAATATAAATAAGCTGCGTATATCTGATTAATATACATTCAGTGCCAACTGCTAATACCTGCATACAGAAACGTGTTGCATCACGTAGCGAGGCGAGTAGCTAACGGACACTGAAACCTACGGAATTTTCGTCTAAAGGCCTTTTTTTCAATCACTTGGTTTGGATCGCATTGCCAGGGATTTTAAAGTGTGGCAATCGAAAAAGATAAAAATCAAAATCGAACTTGGCCTGAAAAGAAGAATGAGTGCAGGCGAGAGTTCCACTCTTTGCTTTTAAACCCATGGGGAAGGTCACACGAAGTCCGAAACAGGGGTAATCAGTGGTCCCACAAATGTTTGTTTTTTAGATCTCGATTACAAGGTGCTGCAGGAAATGTAATCCAAACAATAAAATACAAAATAAAGCCTTACAAGTCCTATTAATTCCCAGAAGGCAAGACAAAGAGCAGTGCAGTGTTCTGGGAAGTAAAAGCTGCCTACGTGACACAGCATAAAAATCCAAGTGCTAATAAATCATTCATAACGCACGTGTAATAACTAGTGACCAATGTTTAGTGTCACAAATGCAACTAGTAAGTATTCTGGCCTTGTCTTCAGAAAGAATGGCCAAGCGATTTCCAGTTTAACAATAAATTCTAACCTTGCGATACTGAATTTCAGTTGATTTCTGTCGCTATGAAAGTTCTAAGTTCTAAGTAGCTTACACGAACATGAAAGTTAAAATTCAGTTTCCTTTGGCATTTACGGTTCAATTCAATCACATTGTGGGAAAGTGATTCAACGTCAGTACGGGTCCCGATATGGTAAAGTTTGATTTGACTTAGCACATACTGTACAGACTTTGTGAGTGTAATATATACAATTAACACGAACATGAATACATAGCAGCATTATCTTACTTTCATACACAACTTTTATTGTTCTGGCTCAATATACAGGAAATTGTTATGCTGAGATAATATTTCTAAACCATATTGGCATGGCAACAATCTGGCTCAATTCACTGTGGAAATCTTAAAAGTATTAAGAGTGCAATCGTGGGTTGTAACGACGCAAGATATTTATCAATGTGCACCAAGAAGGGCATTATAAAACTTGTAATTTTAACATTTGTGTACAAGGTTATAAAGGACAGCTATACTCGATCTGTGAATGCAATTTTATAAAGTCGATAAAAGAACAAAAACTGAAATAACATATCTATGCTAGTGCAGAATATTGTAACAGCTGTTAGTCGCTGAATAACGCATTTTTAGATTATTATCAATATTACATTTAAATATCAACGACAAAATGATAAGCTCATTATTACTGCTGCACATGCACGTACAACACTAGATTCTAATAGCGGGCAAGAAAGTGTACCCTGCCCAGGTCTGTGGCGCTAGCCGAGGACCGGAAAGGTACATCTTGTGTTACTTGTGTCAAGTTTAGCAGGTCTTAGTTCTTCAAATTGTAGTTGATTGCTTCTGTTTTCAAGCAATGTCAACTGAAGCAATGAATGTACCATTTACAAAATGTACAAAAAGGAAACCTTTGTCGGTAGTATGGAATGCATTTCAACCCATGTCAGATTTAAAATACAGGTTCATTTAGTCCAAATAGGAAAGAACATTAATCACAATATATCATACTGTAGAACCTGCTTTAACAAGCCATTGCTGTGTGCAGTTGCAGTCACCTGACATTTACGGCCAATAAGTAGGTTTTTCTTCTGTAGTTTCTTGTAGATAAATCCTCAAATTCGTCACTGCTTTGAGGGTGACCTCTCAAAGCTGGTTGTACTGTAGCTCCATGAATCAGGAAACTGTGCAAATAAACTTAAAAGCTCAAATACCGCTTTGTCAAAATAACAAACATGTCTGCCAAACTGGAATAAAGATGGTAAAAATACGATTTTTACAGGACATATAAAGGACTATATAAAGGCTTTGTCATCAACTCCGTACTCATAGCACACAGTAGAGCATAGTAAAAAGAAAAAGAAAATATGGCTGCCAATTTGAGAATACAGATTGCAGTGACCTAATTTTGCTAGGCATTGAGGGGGTGGGGGCCATGGTGAACATGTGTGTACGATATGAAGTATCTGTGATCAGGAGATCTCAAGTTCACTCTTCCACTGACCAACAATGCCTTGGAAAGTGAATGAAACGAGACAAATCTGAGTAAGAGCATTTTAATATCTTAACCATTGACCTATGATGGCTTAATTATGAACATGGCGACACTGGTTTTACACAAAAGGGATGCTCCCATTTGCGTAACTGTAGAAAGGATTCCCTGTCAGATTCCCGTGATTTCATACTGTGCCTTCCACAAAAACTTCAAAGAAATTCACCAAGATATATATTATCCTTGTTTAATTAATTGGCATATTTTTCTTATTACCTGACGAGTCATTTGTAGTGGCTATGATTTGGTCTGTATTATATATTTATCATTTATTAAATGTCAAACGTCATTACATTTATTATAAACAGGCAGCTCCTGAATATTTCATTACACGCTTTTAAAATGTAAGCGGCGAAACCCGAGAATTTTTAGTGATTTTCTCATTTTCTTATCACCACGTATTTTTCGTTAAATATCAACTTAAATCCTGTATGCTTGCTTGTTTATTAAAATTGACAAAGGCACGTATGCGGAATTTACATGTAACAACCTCTTTACAAAGCCGCTCAGGTGTTATTGATACGTGACCATATAGTTCCGTCCATATTTATGATTGCGGATGGAAGCTGTTACGGATGTCCTCAACGTAATCCATAATGGACAATACTTTCCCTTTACATGATATATTAAATCCTATCACGATCCACTATGTACGTGTGTGGTTCAATTGACCTTACGCAAAGTAACTTCGTGGAAGTATTATTCTTTCCCGTCGTGATTAGTCTCTAAGTAAGGCTTCATTTTGTCTCGGAATTACTCTTGTTCGCACCTCGTTTGTATTCATTATATTCGTCTCCATTTCTTTCTGGCTTACCACCACCATGGAAGAAAAGACCTTGGACTAAATCCATGAAAAGCCACAAAGAATAAGTGTATTTGGTGTTCTTACTGTTTACACTTGGTTTCTGAGAACAAAGCAAATAAGTCATTATATTCGTTGTCACTGCACCAGTCTTTCTGTCATCCACAATAATTGGATACAGCAAAACCTGTCGCTAGCCGAAATTAGGCACTTGTCTTGGGCGGCATCCCGTTTTTACCGGCAGTTTTATTTTATACTCATTATACAAGTCTTCAGCATCATACCTGCATTTTACGCTATTTCTGGTTGTAACAAATTAGAGTGCCCTTCGACAGGTTTTACTCAAAAGGTTGAATGGTTAGGTCAAGAATTATGCAAAGCTTTTCGGAACGCAGACAAAATGGCATGATCTTCACCAAAATTTTAATTGAAATACTTGTACAAATTGACTTTACACGGTCAAACTGATAACCACGGTCAAACTGATAACCAGTCTTCATTCTTCACACTGGTAGTACAAATACACAAATGTTTTATAATCTATGATAGGTTCTTGCGCGTAAAACTCAACCCGTTAAACGGATGCGGGTTCATTTTAATTAGAAGTGAGAGCATTCAATTATCGATGCCTCATTATTAGTACAGCACTGCTTTACAAGTAATAACCAATGCGACCTGCAGACATACGAATACATGTGACGTTTTCGATACAAAACTAGAGAACGACACAAAAATCAAATACACTATTAGCATATGAACTGTATCAAAATATAAGTCACGGCGACGCTATATTTCGATAACCCAAACATTCAGTCTAGCTCAAGTTAAATTATTTTTATTGAAAGTCAATTTCTGACAGTAAAACGAATGACGTGTCCCCAGCTCTGATAATATGGATTATGACCACCTGTATGAGCCTGAGATTATCCGTCCAATCGTTCTCAGAAATATACCGTTGAGGAGAGCCTGGACGTTATGATTGCAAAATCAATATCTGAACGAAAAATATATATCTACAATGTACTCAAGCGAACAAAACAAATCTCGCCAGATGTTCGCATATATCGAAAACTTAGACACCGATCAATATTTAAACATAAATTCTATGCAAATCGCTGAAATGCTCAATACTGTACATAAAATAACCCGGCGGGGTTTTTTTTATGATTCAGCGGTATTGGAAAGTCTTTTCTTTATTTCCTGCTGCCAACACCCCCTCGCCCCCATTCACCATTTTATTTTCATTGTTTCTTGCAACCACTTCTTCCTACATTGACAGGCAACCCATAATTCTATAGGTTCCTTGACAATGAATTCTTGCACTTAATATATCGCTCTTTTCGGTCAGCAATGATCATCAAAGAGGGTTTACAAGCGTTCACCCCAGCAAAGAACTCAACCCAACCTTTGTGTAAGCAATCACCTTGAAGTGATTGGAACAGGGGAGGACTGTATTCCACACTGGGCCGGAGCACTCGAAAACTATCCTCTCACTGCTGGTAACAATTTTACACTTTGGTTTGGTATGCTATAATTGATTTAAACATCTCAACATCTGTACCAAGCGCATTGGGAGTTGAACATGGATCCAACTGCTTGTTACCAAGCGATCCTGGCTATTCACCACCACCATTTATGTCAAATGAGCCAAAAACCTGGACGTTTTAAAGTACTAAGTCCAACGACTGACATCTCAGACTTTGAAATTTCTCATCATCCCGATTGCTGCTTTTTGAAGTTTGTATTTATTCAATGAATGTGCAAATAATGGCTCACCAGGTGAGCTTGTGACATTACCTGAAGATACCAGCATTTAGAAAGGTCAGTTTGGAAGAAATATGAGTGCTGACGTTTAAGTTAAGTTAATGCCAAAGGTCTACGTGTGTTTGACATAAATGGCATAAAAGTGTACGCACTGTTTTAAAATTTCAAGAGCTAATACTAAACATGAAATTTTCCCTGTTATTGAAAAAAAAAAACCCCGTGAAAATCATCAACCGTGGAGACAATCTTAGTTTACCCAGATAAGCCAGTGCAATTAAAGGATATTTTCTTTGTCAAACTTTACCCAAATGACCTTAGTTCTTTAAACATTTTAACGGAGAGAGTTTGGTGTAAAATGTGTTATTGACTGGACTGGTTTTATTTTTACATGAAAATTGAGTAGTCCATCCATACATGAAGCAAATTTTGAAAACACTTCACATTTATTTATTTATTTATTCTGCAAACGTTATGGGGCTTACATGTCTTTTTCGCAAATATTAAAGGTTACAGGTAAAAGGTTGTAAAATGACAACGGGTGCCAAGAATGCGGTTATTTTCAAGTACAGCGTACATGTATGTTCTTAGGGGTTTTTTTCGTACATGTACATGTTTGTGTACTAATAACCGCCCTTTAATCGCATAACAACATTGATGAAAACAGTCAGAAAGTCGTAACTTTTTCTCTCCGTATAAAAGTTTCGTCCCGTACGTGCCAAAAAATAGTAGACGATCTCTTGCAACTGAATCTAGTTGCATATTCCAGGTAAAAATGTTCGGCATTTGTGATCAACTACATGTATCATTCCAGGAATCTGCATTAACGGCGCAGTCATTCCCTTCCCTGAACAGGAGGGTTCATCGCTGCTATAAAAGGCGAATGCACACTTCCGAATTGTAGATATTCTTAAAGGTAAAACACGTGTACTTTCATGTTTACGTCCTTACACGTTAATTAACACTATTGTTGGCTCGTTGCTGTGTGAATGGAATGTTTTCCTGAAGCTTTTAGCCTTGTCACTACCTCGCTTTTGCTATTCTACTCTTGGGAAAGTTTAACATATGTGGGCGTAAAGCGCAAAATATCAAAATTGTTTTTGGTCCATTCTATTTTCCTAATATTCAGTCTATTCAAGAAAAATATACTTACTGAATCTATCTGCAAACGCCTGAGGTATAAATAATCCACACTGGCACACGACCACTGCTAATATCACATAATTCTGTGGCACCACCATATTCAAAAGGATATGTTGAACATGAACGAAGCGGGATAGCTTGCTGGATGATAGCTAAGGAACGGACCCCAGTCAAGGATGTCCAAGATGGAACAATAGAGCGATCCTTGTTGGGGTCCAGACGATTTAGACGAACTTCATTATTATGAGGTTGTGCTGTTTAATTAACACTGTGCTACTTCCAGCTGTTACACTTTTATACAGTTGTACTGTATGTTGCTGCACTGTCCTACGTATGTACCATGTGATCTTAACCCTTATATTGTCCCGCATGCGACAGCATCAATTGAACTTCAGTTAATTGTGTTTTTTTAATCAGTGACACTTTCACCGCATAAAGGTTCGCTTCGTCACATCCATCAGTTGGTCTTAATTTCTAATTAACACACTACCCGTGTGGCCAATGAACAATACCGCAATCATTGCACCGTGGCATTGAATCGGTTAAGGTAAACTTGCCGTTAATGGCAAGAGCGAGCGATGCTGTGAAGCAGCCACCTGCAGCTTGATTCGCGGAATCAATAGGTAGCCAGCTTCACCATCATTCAGTGCAACAATAGTATATTTGTGTATACTGTACATGTATATGGTCAGAGAACTGCATTCTGGGATTGTCTTCAATACTGTGATCTGACCAGATCATGTTCATTTCAGGGCATGTGAATTCACCGCCTTAATGAGAGCAGTTTAAGAGATTTAACAGAGCGTGATGTCCATGCCGTTCGGCACAATATATTGACAGAAACTTTCTAGCTTTGATCGCCAATTGAGAAAGAAATGAGAATTTTTACAAGAAAATATACGTACCGTATTTATTCGAATAGAAGCACCCGGTGCTTAGACCAAATTTTGAGGGGGTGCCTCTTTTGAAAAAAATAGGTCCAGATGGACCTGAGCTCATTTGGCATTATCAAAATACTTAGAAAATTTAGGTTACAATATCACAAGGATACAAAGTGTCTAGGATCAAATCTCCAAAGTGAAAAATGAAAAAAGTACAAATATGGCTACCAAGCTAGAAATATAAGTGGCATCACTATAATGTTTAAAGGAAATAAAGAGGGTATGTAGATACATAGGACTGCAAAATATAAAGTCTGTACCTTTAACTGTGTGTCAAGGAATAAGGTTCTAAGAAAAGTACAAATATGGTTGCCAATTTGAGAATAATGGTCACAGCAACATAATTTTTGCTAGGCTTTGAGATGGGACATAGGTGCATATGTGTGT
>JBCAUI010271634.1:0-15901 GCA_038406195.1 Haplosyllis anthogorgicola
GTTCCCGAGATACAAACCAAACTGCCTGCAATCTTCGTCTGTGTGTCTAAGCCGGGTCCCTACGGGCCCGGCTTAAACAGAGGGTGCCATAACAGAGGTGGTTCCACTATTAGAGGGAATACGGTATTTCATAATTCAAGACAGAAGATAATTTGAATTCCTTAAGAAATAAATTTAGACACCTGATTACTTAATAGGAAACATGAACCATCGCGGAATACAGTTATTTTATGCAAGAAATGTACGGGTAAATAATTCGGAAAGTTCGTTTTGGATTTGTTTCATTCAGTAAATTCTTTCACACAATTTTAGCCATTTCCACCGATGAAAAATGACTTGATGCTGCGAGCAGCCAGGGGTGAGGTTACAGAACGCGTCCCAGTATGGGCAATGCGACAGGCCGGGAGATACCTGCCAGGTAGGGAGTTTCATTAAATTGCCCTGTGCACGTCAATAATGGAATTGAAACAACTTTTATAATTTCTCCAATTTCAAGAGTGAAATGTAATCATGAAGATTTTACTCAGTATTTTTTATTGAACACCTTACTTTATATACCCACGTGCAAACTTGGCATCTATCCGGTGTACATATTGTTTTACCCAGAGTTTCAAGAAGTAAGAAGTAAACATGAATTCTTTGATGTGTGTAGGACACCAGAATTGGCCTGTGAAGTAACCCTTCAGGTAAGCATTAATATTTCATGCAATTTTAAATTAAATTGACACTTGATTCTTTTTGCTCTTGTGAACATTTTCTTCTCTATTTAATCACTAAACACTTTGGTGTGCATGTATTAAATTAACTAAAATTGTTTGCTTCGTCAGCCAATTAGAAGATTCGAGTTGGATGCAGCAATTATATTTTCTGACATACTTGTGGTACCGCAAGCACTTGGTATGGAGGTCCAGATGGTGCCAGGCAAGGTACGACATTCATAATATTAATGATTCAAATTCCATTCTGATCTTTGGTTTAATAACAGTTAAATGAAAATCGAACATGGATACTTTTTTAAATGTTTAGGGTCCAACGTTCCCTGAACCATTAGTGACACCGGAGGATTTAGACAAGCTGGAAGTGAAGGTTGATGTCAAAAAGTCACTGGGATACGTGTTCGATGCAATAACACTTACTAGACATAAGTTAGAAGGGAAAGTACCACTAATAGGATTCAGTGGTGCACCGGTTTGTAGTTTCAAAGTGATCTAAAATGATTCATGTAAACATTCAATGGTATACTTTAAAAATGTATACCGTAAATGTCCGAAATAAGCCACATACCTTTATTAAGCCGCACCCCCTTTTTCAGCTGATTTTGCACAGATTTACACAACTTTTTTTGAATCGTAACTAGTAAATCTTGTTATTAGTTGTATGTTTGTTTAAAATGATTGTCTCTTCAATGTTCTTTTTTTACAGCTATTTATCAAATAACATCATAAATCTGATTGGTTTTTCCAGCAATTTATTAATATCATAAGACTGGCTAGTCATAATTTGGTCAAAGACATTTTGTAAATAAACCGCACTCCTGAAAATTGGTGCTTACTACATGCGGCTTATTTTGGACATTTACAGTATTCCATGTTCTCAAAGGAAAGTGTGTCCGTAAAAAATGCCTATGATAAAGAAAAAAACTCCAGGGCAAGTTTATCCAGGTCCAGAGAAATAACAATGTAAAATACAATATACATTTAAAAGCGAAATGTTTGACAATTGCTCAGTTTGCAAAGTCAATTAACTTCGACATCTTTATATTCTCGACTTTCAGTGGACTTTGATGTCATACATGATTGAAGGAGGAGGTTCAACAACACATTCAAAGTCTAAGCGGTGGTTGTACTCACATGTAGATGCTAGTCATCAGCTGTTACAAAGACTTACAGATGTCATTGTCGAATATCTCATAGGACAAGTACATGCAGGAGCACAGGTAAGTTGCATGTTTTAGTTGCCCACACAATACGCCTTTGTATAAATTTATACCGGTGTATCACATATTATGTACTTCTAACTTACATGATACAAAACAAGATACATGTACATTGGATTTTTTTAACAGTTGCTACAGTTATTTGAATCACATGCTGGTATTTTGGGACCAAAACTGTTTGCCAAATTTGCCTTGCCATATATCAGACAAATTTCAAAAAAAGTGAAGGAAGGTGTCACTGCTAAAAATCTTAAGCCAGTACCAATGGTAAGATAATTCAAGCCTTTCGTAAATGTTGCGATGCAATATGAGTATAAAACATAAATATTTGCATTTTGCAGTGAATGACGTTATGCAAAGTTTCATCCATGAAGGTCACACATAACAACTGAACGACTAATTTCTACATGTAGTGGGTGCCTATATAAATTTTGCAATTTCAAACACTGATTTCACCACAATAATACTTTTCAGATCATCTTTGCCAAGGATGGACACTTTGCATTAGAAGAACTGTCAGAGAGTGGCTATGAAGTGGTAGGACTTGATTGGACCATAAATCCACAACATGCCAGGTATGTAGTATGTAAATTATATTGTTCATTATCAAAATGTTTGACCATCTCTAACTTCCTTTTATATTAATTTAATATTTCAAAAAGTGATATGCATTTCATTTCAGAAGAATTGTTGGTCCCAAAGTAACTCTCCAGGGTAACCTTGATCCCTGTGCTCTGTATGCACCTCCTGTAAGTGTTTACTTATGTAAAACAGTTAAACTTCACCACAAATTAATGAAGTAAATGCTGAAACTCAATGATGGTGCCTTTCCAAGTTTAGGAAAAAGATAATATGGGCGAACATATACAGAGGTAAAGTGTAAAGACTATACTTCAATTTGTCATTGTTTTATGTCAATAGGAAGAAATCAGCAAGCTTACCAAGGACATGCTGCAAAAGTTCGACACCCACAGATTGATAGCCAACTTAGGGCATGGAATGTATCCCGATTTCAATCCAGAACACCTGAAGGCATTTGTAGATGCTGTGCACAGACATTCTGAAGACATAAATCAGAGTAAAGCATAGTATTTGTAGGTAACAATTAAATCATTAGGTTGCTTGTCGAGGGGTAAGGGTGACGGGAGTTTCATTAGTTATAATCTCTCATAGCTTGTCTGTCAGATTTTTCGGTTTGTTGTTTTAATTTTTATCACTGCTATGCATTAAGTAAACAATTTAACATTGTCGGCAGATCAACTGTAACTTTATTGTTACCGATATGTTACTGTTATTCGCAAATAAGCAAAAAAATTTATTGCTATTGGCAATTGTTATTCGAATAGTTACTGTTCCCAAAGTCACATATTCATTATCTTGCCAGTTACGTTTTACATGGTCAAAATCGATGTTTGTACTATCTGCTGGCAGGAAAAAAATACTGGACTAAATATTATCGGGTACAAAAGTCGTCCTGTTGACTTTATTTAAATGTTAGTTTTGTGCAACAAGTACCTATCTTTCTAACGAATGCCCACAGAGTGTCTGTGATATAGAATCCACCGTTACCGAATGTAATTAAAATGGCAAGTAAAACATTAACCTTGAAAAATAATTTATTGAAAGAATCGTGTAATACATCTGACATCACATCAAACACAAAATGCAACGACGCGATATAAATTGACGAAATCACAAATGAATGTCATGGTGCTAACTTGTAAGAATCAGTGGTGAATAAAATGCTAATTTTGTTTACAAAATTTTTTACTTGTTCCATTTTGGTGTGATTGAATATAAAATTCACATACAAAGACGAGGTTAAAGAGCCATACCAGTTTGTTAACAGTTGATTTGTCGTACCAGTAAAAAGTTTTTATTTGTTTAATTTGGGTGTCATTGAATGAAATATTCACATATAAAGACCATACCAGTTTGTGCCATAAGTGAACATGTCATATGGGATTAACAGCTGATTTATCGTAGCAGTCAAATGCATACCTGGTGGCTACAATACACACGTGTCATGTTCATGATGCATGAGGAAGAATCTCACTTGAAAATAAATAGCGAAAATAATTCTATCGCTGTAAACATTCCTGTCTTTTTCTCGTTATTTGTTTCAGGAATGTGCCCCCCCCCCCCAGTCCAATCTAGTATATTGCAGAACTCCAGACTCTTGGGTAATATCGGGAAATATGTGTATCGTACAGGATTCACTAGAGTGCTGCACAACATTTAAATGACTAGTGCTACACTGCTCGGCAGTCTTAATTGCCACTCGTAACGTAACTAGCACAGGACTTGAACTGATGTACAATACAAATTTATTTATCATCCTCACATTTATCTCCCGCTCCCAGGTTTTCAACTGTTGGGGCGAGTATCTTTCCATCACATTTAACTTTAGTTAACGTCAGATCCAATGTAGCATCACCTTGATCCGTTTCGATATAGTTCTTGGAAGATTTCACAGCTGACAGATCTTGTGGAACGTTTTGTTCAATACTGTCACCAACAGTGGCATCAGATTGTTTAGGTTTCGTAAATTCCACACGATTAGTAGCTAATGGCTTTTCTAGAATATTTATGTGATCTATTGTGCTATTAGTATTACTAATAGCACAATAACGTTTGTTACTGTTTTTCTCATCGCTGATGTCAGCAGTGGTGTTTCGATTCATGTGTAACTCTCCCGAGTTCGGTAATGTTGGTTTGGAAACTGTTTCATTTGCTTCCACAGAACTCCCCACACCACGTCTTGTGGCAGTTTGTTCCGTGATGGAAGACTCATCTTCTATGGCTCGTCTTGGGGTACCAGCTGGTTCACTACAAACACGTCTAGGTGTTGGGGGAAGTTCTGCAGGGAAAAGTGAGATAACTGGTGGATCAGAGGTTTCTCCTGCTGGTAGTGCAGCCTGTCCACTTTGTGCTAATGTTAACCTCTCGAGCTGAAAGAGGAAAATTTTATTTAGGAGTTTGTGCATGTCTTGACTGCTTAAAATTATGTCTAACGGACTGAAAAATGAAACATCCACCCACCTGGCAGGTCAAATCTTGTATTCTATTTTGAAGTTGTTTCTGTTGCTCGTCGTCTTTTATGGAAGCCCGTGGGGTGTGTTTTCCAGGTTCAATGCCAAACAAGTAGAATAATTTAATACGATAACCAAATGTTAGAGTCAAGATAAAGAGACTCATCACGCATATGAAGGCTAAGGCAAAAGGCCAGATTTGAATGGGTAACTCTTGTAATGTTCCATGTATCAATTTCCCCACAGCATGTCCAATGTGCTCCAGAGGTTCTACCACGAACTTTGTTACCGTTACAGCCAAAGCCTGTAAAAATGCATTTGATTAAAAATAGGAAAAAATTGCACATCGTGTAGTATTTTAATCTGTGCTCTCAGTACTTTTATGTGACACAGAAAACTCAAACATTTCCACATACAATCACAATTGTCTTGAAAATTGATATAATACATATGACTACCCATACCTGTGTTGGTGCAACTTCATATGCTGGATCAACGAGCATCTTCTCATAGTATTCTGCACATTTGTCGGTATTTAGTGTAAAAGTATTCCGCAGTGCCGTCCAAAAGCTTTCACTGGCCGTCTGTTTATCAGGGCGACATTCCAGTGGTACATCTTTCACTGCTTCTGCTTGTCTCTTTGCAACTGCAATCTGCAATTTTTTTTTGTTTCATTACAAGTGTCAAGTATCTTGGAGCTCGGGAGAATTAATCTAACAGCTATATTGCAAATGAAAACAGTTTTATTTAATACAAACAGTACATGTATACATGTACACAAGTAATATAAAATCAGTAACCTTGTACATATGCCACCAATTCCATGGAATACTTATTAGAAATAGTAGCACCAATATTTTCACTAGTAGCTGCTTCCATGACAACTGTAAACGAACTTGTAGAGCGATGGCAACTGAAGATAACGTCACAATAGCCACTATCTGAAATTAAATATAACATATTTATTTAGAAGTACACTAATATGTAAAATAAAAGAATTCTTAATATAACGAAAGTATTGTAAGTTAATCGTACACGCAACTATTTATTTAGAACGGCTAACAGACCATTGGCGGATCTAGTGGGGCGCCGCCGGCGTGTGCTCCCCCCCCCCCTAACGGCCCAAACTTTCTTCGTTTTCATGCACTTTTTGCTAAATTTTGGGCGAAAATAGGGTTGGCGCCCGCCGGGTGCCCCCCCAACGGGAAATCCTGGATCCGCCCCTGCCTATGGTCATGCATGACACCCACAGGCCCACGGTCAATGAGAACATTCCAAAATGGACCTACCCCCAAATTAGCCAATCACAAGCGAGGACAGAATCACACACCCTTGTGATCCAGTAAACATGATTTATACTACGTTATAAAAAAACACCAAAACGCAAACGACTTTTTCTATTAACTAAATTACCCCTTGATCACCACATGTCATTTGAAGTTTACAAATGACCACAATAGAGGCAGGTACCTAGTTCCAAAATGTTCATTCAAAATTGCCATTTTTTCTCTGTAAGTTCTAAGGTGGTTATTTTGGTAAACATTTCAATTTAAGATGTAAAGTTATTAGGGGTAAATGCGCTGTAATCCTTCATCCGTTTCAATTTCCATCTATGCAAGTGACCCGTTTTAAAACAGGTTCCTCTGTGCAACATCAGCCTTGTAAAACTGGGCGCATAAATTTACTCACTTTAACCGTTTAACGTTTTTGTTTAAAACAACTCCGAATACCGTATTCCCTCAAATTGTAGCAATCATGTCACCCCTTCTTTTTGAACCAAACATTAATCAATGAATTAGTCGTCAAATTCCAAAAGTATGCTTGAATCACTTTTTAATTCACAAGAAGCGTTTTTCAATGTCAGTTTTTGATAAATGAAGCTTTCGTGGTAAGCAAGAAACAAAACTAGTCGTTGGCACAAAAAGGTGTTTGTTCTTTGACATTTTTAATTGCAGCAGCCACTTAAAAATTAGGTCTAAGCATCAAGGATCACAATTAGAAGAAATCCCATATATACTATTGAATTAATAATTTGATTTGCATATTCTAAAAACCATACTCTGTACGTAACAGTTCTCCCACATAATAATCTCTACCCGGAGCGTTTTATAAATCAATAACAAACGTCACTTCTTTTAACAATATGTTTTATTACAAAATAGTATTTATAACATTAGATGCACAATACCCCTGTGTATAAATAACATAACCCAACAACCATACCACGCTTTACGATTTGCGGAACAGCCGCCGAACATCGTTCATTTTAGCTGATGCCGATGTTTTTGCCTTAAATATTCTCAGTCGATTACACTTGTGCCCTGACAATTCGATATATTTGACGAGAAATTTTTCATCGAATTATCACAGTAAAATAACATAAGTGTGTATTGAGTGAAGCAGAAATTTTGATCGCATTATCAGGGCCAGATGTAAACCGAAGGGCACTACAATTCACATTTTTTTCAAACTGATAATGTCGCAGCCAATACGTTCCGGACTGAACTAAAAACTATCCGAACTAATGTTTTTGATCTCTCAGTCTCTTTTCATTTCTTCCATTGGCTCAGAAACTACTTCAGTGATTGGTGTTTCAGCGGTACTCCCTTCTGGTGCAGTTACCCCTGGTTCTGTCGCTGTCTCTGATTGGCTAACAGCCCCTGTTACTACAGGTTCTGTCGCTGCCTCTGATTGGCTAACAGTCTCAGTTATAACAGTTGTATCCGACACTGGTTCTTTTGCTTTTATTACCATTATATTGTCTTCAGTCTCCGATTCTGGGTTACTTTTCATGGGACTATCCAAAAACACCTCTGATTGGTTAGCTTCTTGCTCTAATTTTTCTTCAGGTTGTGTATCTGTATTTGTATCCTCTTTTTCAGGTTCTTGTGGACCAATAGGTGCTAGTGTTACTTCAGGCTGTGGCTCAGGTGCAGCAGGTATTAGTTCTTGTATAGGAGCCACGATAGCTGTGATATCCACTGTACCGAGATTATTCTGGAAAAGAAACCGGTTAATTTATGAGCAAATGACAATTTTGTATCAGTTTTTTTATTTTATAAAAGAATATATTTCAATTTATGAATGCATCTTTTACATTATTTCAAAGCAAATTTCAGTGAGATATGTACATGTAATGCTTTAAACGGCTATTCAACATACAATTATTTTTCTGTTATGTATCTCGCAAGTGTTGCAATATTATAAATTTATATTTCTGTTTATATTATATTTCTGTTTATATCTTCACAAGTTTTACTCACACAAGCCATACTATTTTCTCACAGAGAAGGAAATGGATCTCAATCAACAAATGGGAAAATCATTAAATTTTTACTAATTTACAAAAAGAAAGTGATGGAAAGTGCAAGATTAAACTACAGATGAAAAACCGGAACGGTTTTTTTAACAATCAAAAACCGGAATTTCCATTTCTGGTCCTTACTTACCATTTTTACGAGGTCCATGGCCGACAGTCCGAGTGCCTGTGCTATCTGTGACGGGGGGAACAGGGTCTGAAGACACTTGTTGAGATGTGGAACCAGATCCTCCGAGAACACACGACACAGCTGTCCGAACCGCTCCAGCTCCTGGGGGTTAAACGTCCCTTCCTCAGCTCTGTAAATAAGCCATAAGTAATGCTAAAAGTTGACGGTCGTCTAAGGGTGACTTTACTGTTGGACTACATCCTGCCATCCCTCCACATTGTGTACTGTGGTTGCCCCCAACAATGGCCGACCTATATAAGTACTATTCCCTAAGCGGTCAGTGCTGCCAGAAACACGCAACAGTGCTCATCTGCACATACCAGTCATTCTGATGATAAATGAAGTTTGCTGTACTTGTCGCTTACTTTATCACATTTGCACAACAAAACCGGTCTTGGTCGACACTCATTTTTTCCGGTCTAAAAGTGTTGTAAAGGACAGGATGTCTCTCAAGACAGAGTCAATAAAACTGGTTTAACTACTTGTGCACAATGGGGAAAAGAGTTGCGAAAGGCAGCAAATCGCTCAGAAGAGGTGTCGTTCAAGTCAGGTTCTACTGTACGACCTGTAACTCACCTGTGATATTGCAGTATAACGTTAACGGCGTGTTTAACTCACCTGTGATATTGCAGTATAACGTTGACGGTGTGTTTAACTCATCTGTGATATTGCAGTATAATGTTACAACGTATTTAACTTACCTGTGATATTGCAGTATAACCTTAACGGTGTGTTTAACTCACCTATGATATCGCAGTATAATGTTAACGGTGTGTTTAACTCACCTGTGATATTGCAGTATAACGTTAACGGCGTGTTTCACTCACATGTGATATTGCAGTATAACGTTAACGGCGTGTTTAACTCACCTGTGATATTGCAGTATAACGTTAACGGCGTGTTTAACTCACCTGTGATATTGCAGTATAATGTTAATGGCGTGTTTAACTCACCTGTGATATTGCAGTATAACGTTAACGGCGTGTTTCAGTGAGTCTTGTATTTGTTCCACGACATTACACGCCAGAGATAACGGCGCACACAGGCGTAAGTCGTTGAAGGCGTTCAGTATATTGTTACAGTACGCAGCCAATGGTTGAAACTCTAATAGCGATACAGGTGGTTGTAACTGACCAGTTCCCTGGAATAATTAAAAATAGAAGTTAACATCGTACATGTATAATGTTGTGTACAGTAGCGTATGTGGTCCCAGACTGTGGAATGCACTGCCACTACACCTCCAAAATATCCAGACTATGAAAAGTCCAAAAGCAGTCTTAAATGGTTTGGTTCAAAACATGTTTCGACAGTGGAGTATTCACATTTTACTGACTCTAACATCGTTAACTGTATGTATTGTAAAAAGCCTTTGATGTAACGTTTTGCGAGAACAGTACCACATAAGAATAAATTAATCTTAATATTATTTGCAAATAGAAAATAAGACTTTCTCTCTAACTGAATTATTACATTGTGAAATAGGTAAAACTGTATCTTCTCAAAAGTGATCGATTATAAAGGTTTTTTTTATCCTTGGAAGTACAATTTTAAAGCTAGTGAAATTTTCCATCACAAATATCCTCCTTAGATGAGTGATTATTAGTCAAAATAGAGTCACATACCTGTGTTGCCAGAGTAAATGCGCTACTGGGCAGCACTGAGGGAGTGCCGAGTAGTGTGAACGACTGCATAGACTCATCAAACCTGTAACGAAATATTTTAATCAGTGAAAATGGAAGTTTCTGAATTCAAAACAATATCCTGGAGAACGGACCGTAATGTATTTACAAATATAGCAGAACCTGTTTTGAGCGACATATTGCTTTTTCAACACTTTTCCACTGGAAACAAAACAGCATAATTAAGCTTACATGGCTCCGTTTTGGGCGACATCCTGCCTTCGACGACACTTTGGGCATAAAAAGCTGCATGTTGTTTTAAACATGTTCTACCTTGACAAAAGATAACTCTTGTGAAGATCTACTACAGATTCGAACTAACTAATAAGAAGTTCATTTTTTTAATGTTCATCTTGCAAAAGGTAATCTTTTGGCATAGTGTTTCACAACATTCCAACTATACCTATTTGAACTACACCTCTCCCCAGATAATTCAACCTCAGATAAATTGACATCCCTGATAAATTTGTTCAAATTTCCCAGTCACACCTTACTGGCCACTTTTACTCTGATAATTCTGTATTCCATTTAATTCAGTCGAAATTCTGCATCAAATATATCGAATTATCCGAGGACAAGTAAACTCTGTTCATTAAAAAAAAATACGTAATTGTACCTTGCATTGGTGTCACTGATCGCCTCTGAGAATCCTCGCAGCGCCGCCTTCTGGAAGATGGGAGCCAACAACCCACGGAAATCTGCGCCGACACGACTGAAGCTGAGCCCGAAGTACATACACTGTCCGAGCACCGAGTCCAGGCGACCGCCCACACCGCGAGCCAGGTCGTTCTCAAGCGTGTGCAGAAACTGTGACACCTGAATCGAAAGAATGTAGAGCTATTCACACTTATCCTCAGAAAATTTGACATATTTGGTGAGGTATATTTGTCACATTAAACAGGTAATCGCATTATCAGAGTAAAACAATATGGCGGTCAATGCAGAAATTTCATTATTTTAGAGATATCGATTTATCTGCAATCAAATTATCTGTATAATATTTCCAATTTGGGAAATTTTAGTGGCAAGTTGTTCCCGGATAAATTTTGGAGGAGATCTTGACACGAATGATGAGTACCATGATGTTACGATAATAAAATTATGCACCACAGTCCTTATTTCAATTTTAAATTGGACTTTGCACAATGAAGTGGTCTGAACGAAAATACCGTAAATGTCCGTTTTATGGAACATGCGCCTTTTACAAGACAGTGTCATAATTTGGGCAAGCACCATAAAACTGAAAGTTACGGTATTTGAGAGACTAACCTTCTGTACAACCCATCCGTGGAACAGTGCAGCTTCCTTCAGTGAGGGAATACGGTATATGAGACTAACCTTCTGTACAAGCCATCCGTGGAACAGCGCAGCTTCCTTCAGTGAGGGAATACGGTATATGAGACTAACCTTCTGTACAACCCATCCATGGAACAGCGCAGCTTCATTCGGGGCATCCTCTTTGCTTGTGGAAAGAAGTGGATCCTCGTCGGAGAATATCGCTCGGTACTGCGTGATGATGTCAAACAAGTGCACCCGACTCGCCTCTAACGTCTTCGTGATGTGGTAATACGCTGCCAAACAGATATGCAAAGCATCAAATAAGTACTCACCCCGCCGCCATGGTGACCTAACATTTGAAACCTAAGTTTATAGAGTGGGAGCCCTGCAAGGTAATCTAACTTTTATCTTTGCAAAAATGTTATGTGAATGACGCAACTAAATGTAGTAAGAACTTAGTTTCTCACATGTAGAATTATAAAAAAACCCCCAAAAACACTGAGTGTTTGGGTCACGGTGTAATTAGCAACTAAACTTCAGAACACTATGAACCAATTTATATTAGTTTGGGCACTTGCAGGCCAGCTGGCCCTGTTGGCAAATTGAAATTTTTACTTATTTCGTGAACTGGAAACGTGCAATTATTCGAACTCTATTTTTCACGGTAAGATTTCTTTTTAAGAATTTACGTATCATCTGAATTTTTCAAATTTCTTTTTTGCAAAGTGCGAGTCAACAAAAACAATATTCGGCAATTGGCAAGAAAAATGCAAGCGCTTATAGAAACCTCGACCTAAATCAGCCAAAAAGTGACTCATCAAAAAGACATACTCAATAGCTACTCACGATCATCTGTTGGTATGGCGTCTAGTATTCCCTGAAACCAAGCGTCTCTGGCCTGAAATATAACCGTGAAACAGCGTCATTCATGTGAATAAAGTTCCGAGTCTGTGATGCATTTTCGAATTGTGGTATTTATATCGTACCAAATTTAGTAATAACACCCGGAGCCTGTACTTGTTTTCATCGCTTATACGTTCTTTTCTGCTGCCAAAATGTCTTATGAATATGAGCATATAAATATTTTTGAGCACTGTGACCTTCCTGCCAGAATATTTCGGTTCGTACATGCATCTCAAATATGTACATGTATGGCCGTGCAAATGACAACACATTTACGACACTGCTCTCACATAAGCACATTATGTTGGATAATAAGTTGGATTGCTCCATTTTGGCCCATAGCAATAAATAAATGCGCATTTGTGTCTCACATAAGGAAATTTTGTTGGATAATAAATTGGGTTGTGTCATTTTGGCCCATAAGAATATATAAAAGTGCATTTGTGACGAAAATTCAGAAAGGTTACACTCCAATTACCTGAAGAAACTTGATTCTGAGTTCAGGTTCAGTGAAGACATCCATACGTCTGAGGTATCCAATCACACGCAAGCACGCCGGAAGTTGAATACTGGCACGTAACTGTTGGATCAGCTGGTTCAACATGAGCTGGGTACACGCCTTAACCTCGTTCACTATGTTCTGTAAGTTCAAAGTTCAAATTAAGGCCTTTTTGAAAATCATTTGTATTACGTTGGACTGACAGGATTTTGAAAGTGCGGCCACTAGGAAAGAAATAAAAAATGAACTTGTGCTCTGAAAAGCCATACTGGCAATATTAATATAATTTTGATTTTTTTTTTTGCTGCATCTTGTGGCGGATAAAATTTTGATTTTTTTTTGCTGCTCATCTTGTGGCGGAACTGGATTTTGTGCCATGAAATGCCTGCGTACATTTGACAATAACATGCAGCTCAATTTCAATTTTAGCCAAGATTTTCCAGTGCAGTTAATTGGGAACTGCAGGGCTAAAATTACTGCAACTGTCTCGGGCAACCAAAGACTTTCCCAAGATTACAATGCTGGACAACACAACATTCTTTGTTAGAGTCACAAATGAATTGAAATGTTGCTGTTACTGTGTAATAAAAGTAAACACGGGTACATTTGTTGCGGTTTATGATACTGGGTACAAAATTAGAACCACATTGATTTACTTCGTGCAACTTATTATAAGAACTGCACTACACACCAAGATAACCGGAATGTTCGCATGTTTCTTCTCGAGTTTAGTGTCATTATTCAAATTAACAAAGGCAGCTAAAAGAAGCAAATTTTGATAAAACTGCCGTCAAGGGCAGATTGTTGACCAAGACAGGGTCTACAGTGCACAGAAATTATACAGGAAATGTGTTACACACCAGGATGACCGGAATGTTTGAGTGTTTCTTCTCGAGTTTCTTGACGTGCGCCGCCAGCTCCAGCGCCTCCTCGTAGTAAGCGTTCCGCACGCACGTGTCCATCAGCTGCGGCATCTCCAGGATCTCCAGCAGCTGCGTGTGCCGCTGCAGCGTCAGGTTGTTCATCCTACGGCTGTATACAAAACAGAAAGCATCCATTATGCAAACACATTTCAATTCTTCTGTTTTTTTGTTGAATAATTTGGATTACATTTCTCACCAACTTTCGATGTTTTTAGAAATTTCAAACAACTCCTTTGGCAACTCATTTGTGTGCACCAAAATTTGGCTGTTTTAGTCACTTGACCAATTTTGTCACAAGTCAGTTGGAAATTTTTCATATAATTGATGATATTTATGAACAATTTGGTATTTTGAGACCCAAGTTCAATATTTTTTTTTTTCCCGATCGCCGCACTTTGAAAATCCAGTACAATGAAAATACAATGTAATCCAAATGGCTAAAAAAAGGGCCGAAACACCAGAGTCCTGTGTGACATATTTCATTATTTAAAGTTAGCTTTTCCGTGATATTTTGTCCACAGACTTATGGTTGACTTTGGACCCCCCTAAAATTTCTACTACATGACCCTTGACTCAGAGCACACGTGAGCCAAGTTTGAAAAAAAAATCGAAAAATGTTGTTACCCTACAGCCTAGGAGGGGGAATTGTATGAAATATTTTACTTTCTTTCGACATTACAGTAAAATACGTATTTAATGATGGATGACATTACGTGTACACATCACAATTTGAATGCCTTCCATTTTGACTTTGTCACGCCTTTTTTATCATATGGTACAATATAAATTTATTCCAAGTTACTTTGTCTTCACCATACCTCTGGTTGATTTCCTGAGCTTGTTTGAGGAACGTGTTGCACTCCGTAGTGAGTTGTGGTAACTTTTCCAACATGTCGCCAACATGCTTCTCAATTATCTGAAACTGTATGAAACGGAAAGCGGTGAGTTGAGACCAACCTTTAAAGGCTTCGGAACTTACCTTTGTAGGATATCAGCTGCCCAAATAAAGTCTTTCCTCTAAAGTTTGCTTCAAAGTTTCTCTGAATTCAATTGGAGATTAACCATGGCGGACTTTATCATTTGCCGGAATAACAAACTAATGGAAAACACGGCAAGTTGCCTTGGGCTTACAACAATTTTTTGAAAAAGTTTTTGTTGGACCAGGGTTCATTTGTGGGGCCACTGATTATCCCTGTTTTGGATTTCGTGTGACCGTTCCCATGGGTTTTAAATCTGGGGAGGATCTCTCACCTGCACACTTGCTTGCGTGCAGTGATCCTGAGGGTCACATCTGGTGCAACACCTGCCTTTTCCACCAATAGAGGTTCTCGTTTTGTGAAATTTACGAACTACATTCCTGCCCTAATACATGGAATGTTTATCATTTAATACGCACATCTTGGAATATTTCCCTGGAGCATTCCGCCGTCTGTATAAACGTCTTGTAGTTGTGGAAGGCGAGGTCCTGTGTCTGCTCCAGTATCTGTGATCGCTCCTCCGCCAAACGGTCCGGTTCTCTGTCTGATGAAAGAATACTTTAACGTTATAATCGTACGATACATGTACATTTATTGTACCTATCCTACTAGCAGTGTATTGAGCTACTAGTTAGACTGAATTGCAAGATAGATGATATATAAATTATACGGGCAGTATACATTAGTTTTAGATGGCGCCTATGGCAGACATTTATGTAGCTGCCGGTCCGGTATTTGAAGTTATTTTCAGGCGCTTTTAGATCTACTTAAGGGTTCCGTTTACAGATAAAAAGAATTTCCGATCTGGTTACTTACTCAGCTTATCGACACCAAAGGAGCTCAGCTCTGTCAAATACTGCGCGAACTCAGGGTTTTCTCTCCAGGAATCTAGTTATAAAGACGGTTTTCCTATGAATACAATTGCCTTTAATGATTTCGACGGATGAAAAGCACTTTGCTAACATCTACATTAGAAGGCTTCAGGCTTCAGGTTTCATTCAATATTTACGATGCAATTTTGGTGGGCTACAGGTAGATCTGTCAAACTCAAAATAGTCTATTACACAGGTTCCGAACACGTATGGCGAAGTTTACAAACAAATCTGCCGTCATATTAGAAAAGAACAAGGTATCACACTAAAACTAGCAGACCATACAAAACTTCTCCATTTATTTCCAACACATA
>JBCAUI010271745.1:0-15900 GCA_038406195.1 Haplosyllis anthogorgicola
GCAAAAATAATTACTTTGAATGGGATATCTAAGTAAATTGTCACTTTAAATCCACTTTTATAGCTAAACTCAAAAAAGTGTTGATTGCTGTTTACTTTTATCATTTTTTAATGGGTTTTGGTTGCAGGGGTTTGCATTTTGGGGGAATGCAACGGCTTTGCAACCCACTGGATTGTCTAGTTCCGCTTTTGTCCAAATTGTTTACTTTGTCGGGTGTACTAGGGCATCAATAATTCATTACTATATTGGTAAATCAATTGTCGAACTTAATAGTGCATTAAACAAGTTGTATTGCAGTCCCAAATTAGGGCAGAAATTACCCGATATAATTGATGTTGAATTCCAACGAGTGATGGGCGAATGTTTAGAATAACTATGCTGTCGATTCAGCCTCCCTGCTAAGAAAGAATATGTCGACCGCTGAAGATATCCAAGTTTTTACAATTTTCTTCAAGATAGCAAAGAAAAAAACTTTGGTGAAGACAGGTAGCTACATTACACATACTTGAGCGCAGTTTTGTAATATTTACATCTTGTTATAAACACAGACACTTGGGCAGAGGCCTTGGGTATCTGTTTGTTACAGGAGATTTTTGGCATTCATAACAGTTTTGCTCATTTGTAAGCATAATAATCTGATTGTTACAAACAGTTTCCGTCGCTTTTAAAACAAGAAAAAATCTGGTCGAAATTGTTGGTGCGTACCAATCAACTATGCGTGTTTGGGATTTTCCGCAATGTTTGTACAAGAGCGTAAGGGGGTAAAGAGCCTTTGTGGCCTCAAGTCAAAAATTCTGAATAAGTTTTTTCTGCTTGTAGAACGGTTTAGAAGTGTGTTTTGACGTGTTCTTTGGATGCCTTCCACCGACCGACGAGTTAAAGTTAACTAGGTGCACTGGTTTAGCATTCTCACGTGGTCTCGGTTGATACAATTTTCATCTCTCACATTTTCTGCAACTAGTTCTTCTGCTCAAATTGATGTCTCATTGTCAGTTCCGAACTAGTACACATCTTAGCGAGAGGTTGGTTCTCCTCGGGAAAACTTTCAACTGCTGACTGAGAGAAAGTTACATAGAGTGAAGAATGTTGTTTGTGTTTTGTAGACTTTGTTACAATGTTTCTTGTGCGATGATCAATCTGATATTTTAGTGCGGCTTCATGATCGTCGCCTGCTGCTGGAAAGATCGTAATTAACGAGCAGAGAAGTGTTACATCGGAAAAGACGTCGAACGACACAAGCTGAAAACGAGAGGTCGACATGAAGTTAGTGAACAAAGTTTCAAAACAAAATTTCTGCGAAACGTCATAACCTGTGTTAAAAACGGTGTTGTAAACAAGTTTGGAGTTGACATGAATGACATGTTCCAATTCGATTGTCAGAAATTTAAAGGCAACTGATGCTAATCAGATCAAGACATCTTCTGCGTGACGTTTGTAAAATATATATTGAACAGGAAGTCTTGATTAGCGAACAAAACCTATTCGGAGAAAGAGAGAGTGAAAAAAATCCTGTCAGAGTCGAGAACTTTTCCGTGGGATATTAAGTGAGAATACGGATACAGAAAACAGAGTGTGTAAATACGACTTGACAAGGTCTTCATCATGTTGCTTACACACTGATCGTAGTTATTGCGGATAAGTTGAAATAAGCACCTGTTTGCTTACAACAGTAGCTATCCACGAGCTCCACTGTAGTTTGAATGAAAAGACTCGACCAGATTTGCAGGCAGTAAATTTGAAGTACACTTCTCATGGACCTGATGGTGTTACACAAAACATTAAAGGAGTAAAAAGTTTATTCCTCTTTCAGTTAATTTTTCCGGCGTTGATTGACTCATTCGTCTTTTACGGTGCTTGTGATGATTATTCCGTCATATTCAGCATTGTGCATTTGACACAACAGATAGGACATTGTGCTGACGCTTTGTTGTGGAGACGATGAGAAAACTGATAGGGATTAGTAATTAAAGATCCGTACGCAATCAGACTGGTAGGAAACCCTCAACCAAACACTGTCGTTTCATCAAATTACACAGGTGACTAAAGTCTGTGTCACATCGGGGGACGTCTTAAATATTCTCTTTGCTCTTCCTTGGAATGACTGTTTTGGGATGATGATGAAGCGGTAAAAATGCACTGGCAATTCTCATTGTGATATATGAACGATTGGTATCAAACTTTTTGGAATCAACCTGATCTAAATGCGCACAGATTTAGATAAATGGCACGAGCAGGATACAGGAACCGTAATGTTGCACAGGAGATAAATGAGCACTTTGTTACCACTACATCCTACTTGATTCACACAATGTTCTGCCTCCTCACTGCAGTAGGGCAACGCCTGCAGAATTAGTTCTGCAGCCGCACCAGCAGAAGGAGGAGGATTAGTCTTCCTGCTGGCATAACTATTTATACCAAGTCTTTAACTGCTCTATTCAAGTAGGGGCTGAGTAAGAGCACCTATTGTCCAAATTAATTATCCTAAAAAAGCTTAAAACTTTCCAGCTGATTTCTAATGCGTTTTACAGCTGAGTGAACCGTGAGTAATTCGTGCATCTAATTTTAATGACATCCATGACATGATGTTGGGCCCGGCCCGAGATTAAGCGCAACTTCACGGTTGTTCAAAGCTGGCCATACTTTTAAGCCGACATTGGTAGCATTAGGCGTGCGGAGCGCATCTCGTAAGAATGGCCATTACTGCTTGGAAACAATGAGAAGAAGGTTATTTTGTTCGAGCCATTGAACTTTATTGCTGAGCGAGAAGACGAGTGACAAGTTATAGGCTCTTTGTGCAAGTAAAGGATCATTGCGGTATTCCTATCTGAGCGAGTGATGCTCACATATACAGACAGAAATCTAATCCACTGATGAACGAACATAATTCAAAGTTGACCATTAGTGTGTGATGTAAAACGGTGCCGAGTGCTATTATATCAGTGCTTCGGTAACGAATTGACTGTACGCGGTATTTGTGGCGTAGAGAATCACTTAGCTACTTATCACTCAACTTGTAGTAGGCAGTGTGTTAAAGTGAAATAAAACTCTGCCCTCGGTCTATTAACACGCACGCAGGGCTGGACCCGGAGGCTGAATGTTCCATTTACCAGAACGGTCATCATCGCATTGTTATTTAG
This sequence comes from Haplosyllis anthogorgicola, assembly GCA_038406195.1. Lineage (NCBI taxonomy): Eukaryota > Metazoa > Annelida > Polychaeta > Phyllodocida > Syllidae > Haplosyllis > Haplosyllis anthogorgicola. The sequence continues at coordinate 3,138 of JBCAUI010271745.1, forward strand.
AGGGAGGTAAACTCAGACGAAAGAAAGCCGTAGTGTTAATGACTGCGAGTCAGCATCGTGGTTGGACCGCACTTTTGACAGGTAGCCAATAAGGTCGGGTCACCGAAACACAAACCGTGTGTAGGTACAGTGTGATCTACTACTCTCGTAACGTTCTCGTTTAGGGATGACACATTCTGCTAGATTGGTATGCTGTGTGTATACCACTTGACTGCATAACACTTACAGAATAGACCTGTTGTTAGCTGACAAATAAGGATAAGCCGCAGGCCCCATTGGATATGATATGGATTCTATTGGATTGGTGCCACCACATGTTTATTTATAACCTGCATTCCGTTATGCCACAATTGCCTTATATGTGACATAACGGCGTGTTATGAAAGGAAATAACGGAAAGGAAAACAGATGCCTTAGACAAGACTAATCAATAAGCAAAGAGTAAGCTGGAAGGAATACTGAGTTGTTTTACGAGTCAGCTTCACATATATGGATTTATGAATAGAGTCCTGATGAGCTTTGCAATCATCTATGAATAACAATCAAACAACTATAGTATCACTTTTTGAAAACTTGCCAATTGATTTAAGAATATTAAATCATATACATCTTTTAACATATTGATTGTTGCGTGTGTACATGTCATAACAGTGATGCTGAACTTGTGTTGTTTTAACTGGTAACTATTCGCCCTGAAAAGGCCAATTATATGACAAACAGCAATTTTTACACTGTTCTTATTACATGTATTTAAACAGCTTGGATTATTTCGGCATATGTTACCGTTGTCTAGACCGAGTCAATCTTCGATCGATCATGTTTTATTGTGTACTTACGTTTTAACAATTTTATTGCAACATCGCGCAAAAAGAAGAATTTGCAAAGAACGGAGACAACATGTGTGTAGACATTATGTACAGAAGAAAGGAATCTGACCATATATAGATAAACATACACAACACAACTAACACACGTAACATGTGATAGCACTGGAATGGATCAGTTGTGCTTTGATGACTGTATTGTGAAATGAACCAGCTGTGATCTACGCGGAAAAAAAGAATCAAAGTTTATTTATTGTGTGTTGCATTTACCTACGAAAAAAGGACCTGTTCTTCAATGTTATCCAATTGGTATGACTTTGAAGCCGTAACAATTTGCGTAATTTTCAAGGCAATTAGAGAGTTTGAGTATACATTGGGAACCAAGATTGCACGGTTCTATCAGCAAGCTAAAGGTGCATGAAGAGAGCAATTAGCTTGTTTAGTTACGCACTCGCATCCTTTTGTGCCGCTTCTTAGATCGATACGTCGTCAAAGGGGAAGAGAAAAAAGAAAGTTTTCTGACAGCTAACTTTTACACTTGAACCGTTCGCCAGGGTTTACCTGAGCAACATCTTGTGGCGGAGCAACACACGGTTTTGTGTACACAGCAGATACCTTGACATTCACAAGTCGATACTGGATCTCACCAATTGCAGGGAAGGGAGATCCACACAGAACACAAACTTAGCCACTTGCGGGGGACACCGTGCACTAAGTGGCAATTAACATAGGGCATTGAACCGGGGAAGAAGCTGTGACTGGACATTGTGTTTTCATACCTGAGAATGTACATGTACGAGCGTGACGAGCATCACGTGTTGGGTTGGGAGAATCACCACCCCGCTCATCAACCCCCTCACCAGAGTCACCATCTTCATCATCACCACCGACACAATGGCTACGCCGGACGTGGTATGTACGCCGTAGACGTAACAGATTCACCTTCCGGTATCACACCAATGTTTTCAGGTAGGTGTAAAGGGCATATATACAAAGTTTAGGATGTGGAGCATGTGGTGCATGTGTGTTTTGGTGATGTTGCAAGAAGAGATAATTTAGTTGTGTTGTATTGCCACCAGAGGACACATTGTAGTGCAGTTCTATCTAACACGATGGTGGTGGTGGCAGCAGACCGAAGGCAACTGACATTGCCTTTGTACATAAGAACTTTATTACACGCACCACCTGTTCGCGAAGGAAACTTGCAGAGAATAATTCTGTCGTAGGAGTTTTGCTGTTTAGCAAATGGCATGATGTGTAATTATACTTTTCGAGCATTTCCATTCCTGCTGAACAACGCGTTCATAGATCTTTGAAATCCGTGTATGACAGCAGGCGTAATAAGGTTTTTGTCACCATTTAAAATTGTTCTATTACACGTAAAATTGAAGTAATAGTTACTTGGAAATGCAAATCCAGAAATAGAAGTACAAGAGAGATTTATCAACCTTATAGTTGACTTATCTCAGGAAGTAGTCGCAGAGATATTTCTATTTCGACAAAGGCATCTTATTTAAGCTTGATAGCTTAACCCACGAGGAAAGGAAGAAGATCAGAGAAACCTTTGACAAAAGAAAGTAATAATGAGGGTTTATTATGTAATCGCTGCATCAAGAAAATATTACGTGACTTTTAATACATTATGCTACTTTTGTACATCAGAGACTGCACCTATTGTAAATAATTCCCTTGTCATTGTCTTTAGCTGCACACGCAACATGTAGCTTATTAAGTTTTCTGCAGACGAAAGAGGTAAAAGGGTATTTATCTGGGTTTTGGAAGAAGAAGAATAGAATAGAGAGAAAAAAGCAGGTGAGATATTGATTGTCAAGCTGTAGTGGTGTGCCATAACGAGCTGCCTCTGCTGACATCTAGGTTAAGGTAACACTTTAATGTCAAAAGATTTATCAACTGTCAATAATATCTGGCTCATCATAGCGGTTCTTCACAGTCTATTTTTTAAATAATCAACAGAAATACAATGGAAGAACGTAATTATTCACAACTATTGATCAACTATGATGGGTTCTGTACCAAGTTTATGCGGTGCCTAAATGTGATTGGGTTTGTCAAAGGGACAATAAATACTAGTCTCGCCTCAATATTTTAAATGTGGAGGCATTTTAACCATTTGCTGAGTATAAAGGCGAAAATTCCAACATTACATTTAGTAGACCAGTGAGTTTTACAATAGAAAGGTTTTTGTTTTCTACCACATTGGCTTGTCAAGTCTTCTGTATAAGACGTGCTACCTCTGTTTAAAACCTTGAGCCATTAATAATCATTGAGGGAGAAAAGTAAAGACAAGAAGCTGATATTTACATAAATTCTCATTTAATCTTTCTAACAAGTGCTTGTAGCACATTGAGGGGGATCTTGTATGGGAGACGAGGCGATGAAAGTAGAAATAATTAAGCCAGAATGGGGATTGGAAATAGGGCTATAACTCTTGTGCTAATAGACATTGTTTTTGCCAGTTACATTATGATCACGTCCCACCATGCAAGTATTCCATCGCTCTCGCTGATTTATCATTTAATCAAGATTATTTGTTCTTGCTGACACTACAAAGTGCCTCTGATTTCACCTTCTCGTGCGATGAGCTCGTTTTTTGCCCTGACTGTGTAGGCATTGTTAAGTAGTTATCCTCAGTCATTATCACAAGTGCCTGTTTACATATGCTGGTCCTGTAGTAGAATACCACTAAATGGCGGGGTAGAGCTGATCTTTCCTGCGGCTTCTCCGGACATTCCATGGTTAGGTGAAGGATGCCAATTCTTTGGGTATTAGTTGCTAATAACGGCATAATAAGCGGTGGCCACTATTTATAAAACCAACCTTACAGCATTGTACATGGACACACAGTTGTTTGTAAATCAGAGGTGTAAGGCACCCTACTTGCAGTCAATAGATAGTTTCTTTGACTCTTATGTATCAGATTGCTGGTATGCTGAAACAACTACGACGTTGAAGTAGCAGTAGCGGATCCAGAAATTTGTTCGGGGGGCCCAAAATGGCCGCCAAACATGTTTTAACAGACGGAGGGGGCCCAAAACGGCGGACAAACATGGTTTAACAGAGGTCGGGGGGCCCAGACCCCTAAAGCACCCCCCCCCCGGATCCGCTACTGAGTAGTTTGTGTAAAATGAAAGATTTTCCGTTATCTACTAACACACCGTGAAATATTGTTGTACCAAACGCTCCAATTATAAACTAATAATATTTTGTTTAAGCTATCCTTTTAAATATTTTAATGCACAGGAGATGGTATGGAACATTTAAAGACGCGTATTGTGTGTTACACGTGAAATGATGTTACAGCAGAGCGATGGTGCGTGGAGTTTCTTACACTCATTCCAAATTTTAGGCACGGCGGGATTCGAACCCTGTCAGTGTAAGACCAAGACCAGCACGCCAACTCGTGCACGTTGTTAAACAATTACGAGAACGATGATATTATAATGTAACAACATTACTGTGACGTTCTGTTGAAGACCATACCATAGTAGCGATATTTAAAGTAGATGCACTTAAACTTACTAAGCTTACTAGTTTACGTTTGGTAAAACGTTGATCGGATGTGAATTCTGCAAGGAAGAACTCCCAGAGTGCTTCTCAGAAAGAGTAGTAATGTTACCTGGGCTTTAGTACACCTCGATTCCAGTTGACAGTGAAATAGGATTGAAGATAAACCAATAGTTTGATCTGCTGCCATATATCACATTGGGATAATTTTATTACTTTTGTGTAACACGGGTCCCTAATTCATATCCGAGTCGCAAAAACCCACAGTGTTTGTGTAGAAAAAAGTGGTGTTTGATTTAGATTTAGTATTTACAAACGCGAAGTGTGATAGTGATTTTCTGAAGTGATTTATTCAATTCATTTCCGTGCTAATCTGAATTCTGTAAGAGAAGCACATTCATGAGAACTGCAAAAAAGTCTAATTGATGATAGGCATTAAGTGCATTGAATGTTGATCGTATTTATCATTTTGAGGGCTTTTTTATTTAATCTGCCAATGTTAGCCAAATTATTTCAAGTATTAAAGATAACATTTAATCTCAATTAGTGCAGTGTAATTTAGAAATGGAAGCCGTGTAAAGCAGCCATAACTACTCATTTGCTTGGGGAAGTAAAATGGGACGTCCTTTTGGTGATTACCCATACTAAATGAAGCAGCTTAAAGAATGTTATTTGTTTTATTTCCACGTTGCAAGCTGACCTTTCACTGTGTGGATCTATGATTTCGTTGTATTTAGTGGATGAAATGCTCAAACAAACTTGTTTAAAGGAAAAGTTGCTGAAATTGGCATCTTATCCGCGTATGGTAGGGCTACATGTCAGTCAGCAACCCAACCATTCACATGTACGCGTATTACTTTAAAGCAATACTAAAGTTAGTTAATCCTATTGTGATATTGGCTAGTAGTGTCATATCAACCTATTCTAAATCTATTACTCGTAGAAAGCCTCTTGTAGCGTTTCTATCAAGGTCTAAAGAAGCTTTCATTTAGTAATGCACAGGGTAATAATTCTAGCTTTGATATGCTATGTACAAATGAATCATTTGGTTTCTTCACACAAGAAAAATATTACTATGAGATGATAATATGCTGATATATTGTTGTTGCATACATATATATTGCTGGCTTTTGTTAAATGTTTGTATGGAGGTTGTATACATCCATGCTAAACGTTTTCCAAGATAAAAGCCTCTCCGCAAGTCAAAAGCAGAGGCATTTTGATGTAAGGTGAATCTGCTTTTTTCGTAATGTTTTGTAATTGGAGAATAGTTGTATGTATACGATGCAATAGAAAAGCGCTGATTTAAACTTGTTTGTGAATTGGCCTGACTGTAATTACCTGGGTACGCCAAGGTAATGTCTGCTACATTGAAGCAAAGGGGTGGAAATCAAATTAATCCATCATCTCAACCGTAACTCCCCTCCAACTTTTACCGAGGGTCCGGCGGGAAAAAGTACGCAGAACCACAGGAGCGTAGAAAGGCGAAACGATTTTACGTTGCACTCGGTTGTCTTTTCTAAACTTGGTTGGATGATTAAAGTTTATCAGCTACACATGTTTGTGGTTGTTTGAAAGACAAAGGTCACGGTGAACTGACAGGAAGGCTCAAGGCATGATGGGTAAATAGGTGTGATCGAGTGCGTAAGGATCAAAATCACACAGAGAAAGAAATGGCCACTGCCGAATAATGAATGAAAAGTTACGCTACGTTTTTTTCTCGCTGTCGTTCTAAGTGATAACACTTGATATCTTTTTCATTTATGGTATTTGCACTTCAGTGCGGATTACAAGTTGAAAATTGCTTGGATCGCACGCTAGATGGGAGGCAAGACACAAACACATTTATTATTCAGTTGAAAAAGCTAACTACAAAGATCCATTATCAACTGGTGGGTGCAGTGGGCACATATTTCTGATTGTTGCGAATGCTATTAAAACATATTAACCAACGGATACATCATTTTATAAGTCTTCTTGCAAAGGAATAAGGTCAGATTCACCGATTTTCGCACATGTAATTGGAGATAATGTCCCGGCGTTAAATTACACGTGAAATCAGTACTCTTACCCAGCACCTAAAAGCGATTGTGCTCCGATGCAAAAGTCACAAAATTGGTCAAACACTGAGTTGCATATCTGTGTGTATTAGCATTTCTTCTCAGTCTAACGACGGAAAATTATTGTGTTCATATTGTTTCAATATGAAGATAATATACCTTAACTTACAGTTGCGATTATTTTTTTGTCCGAAACTGCAGCGATACTCGACAAAAGTTTACCGTTTCATATAAAACTTAAGAAAAAAAATTAATGCGAAACATTTAAAGCTGATACCTGAAAGAAAAGTTAAAAGGGTTGGTAAATAGCTTAAGATATATTTCTTGTATGTATAGTTGGTTCTTTCTTACGTTCACACCAATATTCCACATGTGTCGCATAGATATGTTAGACGAAACTTTACTTTTGAAGAATCAATATTTGGCAAGTGAGATTTTTCCAGCCTTCAGAAATGAGTGAATTGATGCACGTGGAATTTTCTTTCTTGCCTTGCTTTAGCTTTTTTTGGCTCATTTGGCATAATTGCCAAAGAGCCTATAGAATCATGAATTGTCCGTCGTCCGTGGTTGTCATTGTCATTGTCGGCGTTGTCGTTGTCTGTGCACAGCTGCCCTGAGCACACTATTGATCATAGAGACATCATATCTTACACACATATGTACCTATGCCCTATCTCAAAGCCTAGCAAATATTATGTTGCTGTGGCAATTATTCTAAAATTGGCAGCCATATTTGTATTTTTCTTTGAACCTTTCTCCTGGGCATGCAATTGATGATACAAACTTCATATTTGGCAGCCTTATGCATCTATACATCCTCTTTATTTCATGTAAAAATTATATTGATACCACCTATATTTGCAGTTTGGCAGCCATATTTATGATTTTCATGGGTCACTTATTTGGGATTTGAACTTAGACACTTTATTTGTATCTATGTGAGGTTGTAACCTATATATTGTCTTAGTTTATGATAATGCCAAATGAGCGCAGGTCCATCTGGACCTATTTTTTCTTTTTAGTATTTTACGTATGACTTTATTTACCTGTTGCTGTGACTTGTACATTTCAGTGATGGCTTGGCTGTCATTGGGGTTGTCTTGCAATTTTCGCAACGCACTCAGTCGCTCAGACACCACCTGTCCGATGTTTACATTCTGTGAAATAAAGAGAAGTGCACTGGACATTAACAATTGTTTCGATCATCGGAATTTACATACGAAAAATTTATTAGCTACATCAAACATACTCAATTTTTACCATAGTAAACGTACCAAGGTCGACATATCGGGGAAGACTTTTTGGTCTTCAGGGACTTTCGCTGCCTGGACGGCAGGGGCTGCAGCTGCAGCTGGAGTGGCAGTAGCTGCAACAGGAGTCGTAGCGACCACAGCAGCTCCTGACCCTGCCGTTCCTGAAGGTTTCTCTACTGAAACCCACTCGTTCTCTTTGGCATGATGCTGGGATCCACTTGAGACAGGAAACTGAAGGCGTAAAGTCGAGGCCTGTGCCATTTTGTCAGCAGGAGTTAAAACTGGTAACTGACGGGCATTCTAAAATATATAAACAGTAATCAATAAAAATTCTTTGTTTTACTTTATCACATTCACAAGACGAGTGTGTAAGACCACAATTGGAGACATTTGTATTCCTCTTCGGTTCTGGGTCTTTTATGATAATTACAGCTTTTAACCCCTTTCCCACCACAGGTCCATTTACACTCCTCTCCGGTTATATCGATAAATTTGGCGACATAAAATTGTATCGATATAAGCGGATATCGATATAAGCAGAACAACCATCTACATATTTTAATTTAACTGACTGCAAGAGATTGTATCGATATAAGCGGGATACCGATATAAGCGATATCGATATATCCGGGGAGGAGTGTACATGTGTGTAGCTCCACGCCAGGAACAAATAAATATTCTCATAGTTAGGCATTATCTTTAAATTTTATTATCTTCTATTTTAACCTCATTATAGTCATAATATAGAAACATGTTATCAAATCAATTGTTAAAACAATCATAAAATATCATACCCTGATATTCATGACTATCTCCGCCTTTTCTGATACTTTAAAAGGGTGATGAATGAAGGGCGCATCCTCATCATCAGACTGTCGTAGAAATTCTTCCAGCTCACTATCCGACTCATGACCGTCCATCACTCGTCGCTCAGTTTTCTCCTGAATCTTCTTACAGAAATCTATTAACAAACAATATAAGGTACTCACCAAAAAATTGTAGCGTTTATTACAGTGCTTCCTGTATCAATGTACTACAAGCCAGAGTTTGCTTACAGCAGCATAGGTTACACAAAAAAAATGCAAGCTCAGCATAACAAAAAGTCGCCAATATTACTACAATCTCATAAAATATTTGTCAAAAATTATTTCTGTTGTTGGGCTAGGGTGGATGGGTAAAGGGGGTCTAACTGGTTAATGTAGTTATGGATTGATCTGGACCCATCCATCCATCTCTCAGATCCAGGCCAGTGGCAACATGGATCAGCAGGACATGTCACTATAATCCAATCATCCCTTCTTTGTTCACACATTTTACAGCCAAAAATGCCACAAAATCAATCGTGAACCCATCAGACATCTTAAGGTGCAGATTTTATGTTGTCCTGTATTTCAACTTTAGGATAGAAGTTTAGAAGTTTTTGTTCAAGCTGCAGACTTTTTAGTTGTTGGATTACATTTCAATGGAAGAAATTTTTGAGAGTGGCGATCGGGAAAAAATAAATTAAAATTGATTTTGGTGTATATTTTTGATTCAAAAAAATCGACATACAATTTTCTAGAAGAAGTCCACAAGGTAATGGAAACAAATTACGATTTGGGTTATTTGGGCCCTGATTTTTTTTTAACAATCCTAGATTTCTGGGAGCACGGGAAACGTAATCCAAAAATATTGCAACAGCATGTATCAATACACATATTTGCGGTCGTATAGTACTTTCCAGACATCCAGTTTCATTCCTCTAATCGTGCTTTTATAAACGTAAAAGATCAAGTCTGCAGTTAGTGCAATGTATACAGTTTTATTCCAGTCAAATCAAGTAAAATATCCATTCACAATCATCTCAACCTCAGGAGGCTCTGGGTCTCACTTGCCTGCAGCATCAGGTCCAATTTTTAGTCACGTCTGATTTACCCAATTGACCTAATTTGTGAGTACCAGTGCCAACGTCTTGGCACCTTGCACACCTTTCTTTCTTGGATGTAAGATTTGCACAAATGTCAAAAACACTGTGTTCAGCACCACAACTCAAGCAACACTCCCACTAGTTGTTATGCAAATCACATACATATTGGGTGACCTGATACTGTAAGTTGAGATCCAGAATAATTAACATAAATGTGGGGTGGATCACATACAGTGATCATTGGAATATTCAAATGAACCATTGTATGGCAAATAGATTTATGACAGAAATTTCAATTAGGCACTAGCTACCGTATTTTATATAATACATGTACAGTAGGACGTGGCAATATACAAATAGTCTAGCCTTACGTCAAAGCTCAATAAACTTGATGACATCCCTTAGTCAAGCTACACTGGAGGTCTCCCTTACTTTAACACCGAGTTACTAGTTACTTACCAGTGAGTTCGTCAATAGACTTCCCTCCTGCTTTAATAGCTGCTATTTCATCTGGTTTCAGATTGAGATCTGGGCCTCGACCTGCTTTCGCATTGCGATAAGCATTAGCTCTAGAAACAGATGTTTTTATAAATCATAATCGATTTACTGTACATATGTTTGTGAGCATTGAATGACATTAAATCAGTGTCGTTATTTTATTTTTTCATTTTCATTTATTTATTATTTTCTTTGTAGATTAAATTTTAGCTTTGGAACTCATACTTACATGGCAATTTCCCTGAGTTTCGTTTTGTCTATCTTTAGACGTTGATCTTCTGACGGTGATTTTGAGCGTGACCTACGTCTGTAACGGTCCATGTGAAATGGTGGTCGGAAGTCTCGCCGCATCCTGTAGAATTCAGGAGACCGTGACCTACACAAGATTAAAGAGTTAGTGCAAGTCTCATATGCTGCCTTTGAAAAGGAACTGAGGAACCCACAAGATCAAGGGTCAAATCAGCACCATTACAGTTGCTAAAGGCATGTGGATTTAAAATGGAATTACTTACCCGACTAAACAGTCAACAATTACAAAAGACTAGAATGCCAGTATTGGTGGGTTTTAAAGAATCAATCAGCGCGTTTTTATAAACTTAACGCCCATCCTTTAATGCAACAAATGCTGTATTATTACATAACGCTGGTCTGGTGACGTTATGTAATAAACCAACATAACGCTCCTCTCAGTATTCATTTTGTTGCATTGTGGATGTGTTAAGTTTATGAAAACGAGCTGACGGTAGCATCAGGTAATAAACCACTCTAAACGCATTAAAAGATTGGCGTTAAGTTCATGAAAACGATATCCAAGTACGTCGGACAGACCGGTTATTTGGGTCAAATTATTCTACACACGTTAGAAAATCTTAGTGCAATATATGTCAAGATTTATACAAACCTTGGTCTGAAGCCTCGGTCATACCCTCTGTCGTGAAACCTTCCCACAAAACGTTCCCGTGACCTGCTCCGATCCCTTTCTCGTGGATAAACCCTGTCACGTGATCGAGATCTTCGGCCTCCGCGGAGGTCCCTCTCCCGGTCGCGCTCATATGACCTTGACCTGTCCTTCCACACACCTCTCTTCTTATCAAACGAAGGTGACCTTGACCTTGATCTGGAGGAATGTTTGTGTTTCTTTGGTGTTCGCGACCTATATATGAGTAAGCAGCAACAATTGATTGATGATTGACATTTTCTCCGGCCTTTCATAAAAATCATAAAATTCCCTGATTTTCCCCAGACATTTTAATCAAATTTAAATTCACTAAAGCATTGTAACATTGTGAAACAAAAAATATGTTCCTCATTTTGCAATTTATTCCAACTAATACATATACGTGCCACATACTATTTATCGGGCATGGCACATGTATTACTGCAATTTACCTTCGAGAACAAATAATGATTTTGCGTGTTTCCGTTGTGGGTTATGCAGGAATGTTTGGTTATATAAACAGTAAGTCAACCTATTCACACTTTTTGTACAATAATCGATAATGGTATTTTTTCAATTACAATGTTAACTGTACAATTTGTTAACAATATTTGATTTTTCCTCTTTTCTTTCTTATCTTGTACCCATTGTTTGCTCCAGAAGTAACCCCATTTCTTTGTTTCAATTTTTTCCTCTTTTTCTTTTTCATTTTGTTTGCACTGTTTTATTTATTTCATCCGTATAATAATCTTCTGTACAGTGCTAAACTGCTGTCCCCGCTAGATGTCTGCACACCTATCTGAGTCTGCTGCGCGCTACGGCTTTGCGCATCGCGAGTTTGATGCCCTCTAGTGGTCTCATTATCTTGTGGTTGATGAACATTTCCAGAGCGCAGTAGAGCAATACGTAGAGAACTATTCCCGTCACAATATACAGCGTTACCGACAGATTCAGAGCCATTGCTGTAGGTGTCAAACGAAACAAAACTACATTCTTCTGCGAATCTGATAGCTTCAAAACAATTTTTTTCTGTTGCCTTCTTCGTTGGTCGATGGTATCTCTACATGTATTTCTGATTCCTATTGTTGTGAGACTCAAATCGTACTAAGAGTCCCAGCCTGATAAGCTGATACGACCAGCTGGCTAACTCAAGTCACGCCACCTTGGTTACCAGCTGTTAGGTTTTGATTTAAAGTAAATGAATCACCAGACTAATCGTGTTTTTAAATCCTAAATGAAAGCAATCTACTAGGTTCAGTGGTGTATGTGAACGCGTAGACTCCTCAGGTTGTTAAGAACACAATGCTGGGTTCAAAATGGCTATCCAAAATATCCAAGTTCTACGCCTATCCTGAATTCTCTCCGAAACAAACGTCCAAAATGAAAACAATTGCACTAATCCCCTTTTACACCGAATGAAAATTCTACCAGCACAACCCTACACTAGCAGGTAGAATGTAAACAGTAAACAACACAGCAGCGATGTCAACATGAAAACAAGAAGCAGCTGTGCTGATGTAAACAAAGTTCCGTGCCAGATGAAGTGTCCGGGACTCGAGAGCTGCAGATAGGCTCTGAGCACAGTGTACTACGCAGTTAGCCATGTGTGAAGCGCGTGTTCACAGACAAAACACTTATATCATACTTATGTATTGTAAACAATGCTGAGTGCCAGCTCAACATAATGGGGGTACTCTATTGGATATTCGCGAGGTACATATTTTCAAAAATGTCATCTCGCCAACACTCTATTGGTAAGA
>JBCAUI010271856.1:0-15900 GCA_038406195.1 Haplosyllis anthogorgicola
ATGAGCAGCAATGGTTTTTACTGTGTGGATCTGTCTCTCTTTGTAGTCCCGTCGGGTACCGACGGGTTCCATCTAGTCATATTTAAGTATGTAAGCTGGGGTTTCCAGCAACCTTCATGTGCGTCCCACATACTTCTGAGACTTCGTTACTTTAAATCCAGTGTTTTCAGAGACCTTCAGTACGATCGAACTTCACCTTACAAAGCACGACTTTACAACTAAAATTATGTGATGATGTCCTGAACTGCAATGGTAAAGCAAAGGGATTTTTTGCCTCCTCACAATTGCGGCAGCACCTGAAGGGCAATAAATACAAACTACACTTCGTTCCCTAATGGTATAAATATAAACTGAAGGATTACATGATTGCCATTCGCATTTTTCACTTCAGACAATGTGTAAAAGTTATTTTTATATCACATTACGCATCCTTGCTAAAAATCGCCTCTATGTCTTTTGCCGATAAGACTCGATTCCAGACAGTGACTTCGTCCATCTGCACTGTATTGTACTCTTGATCTCTATTAACGTATCTGCGGCCGATCACCAGATTTCCCGGGGAGGCTGGCCTCACACCACCCGCCCAATCTACCGTTGTGTCCCGGGCGACCTCCATTCCGTCGTGGTAGACGATGATTCCTTCACCGTCGTTCATACCGATCACGACTACTGCTATGTGATGCCACGCTCCCGGGGACAGCGCGTTACCTCCGTCAGTGAAACCTCCGTACCGGCCGTTTATAAAATGTCTGAAGAATAAATAACGTCATAATTTAATTAAGTATTTTTTTCTTATAATGGTTTTGAACCAAGGTGTTATGAGGTACCCTCTGTTTTGGAATTACAGTGAAGTAACGGATTTAAAACAGCAGGATATGTTACAAAGCGCGTTTTTATTGGGTCCTGCTGGACCTGCTGCGGTAGCAGAGGCTTTTTTCCCCTTTTAAATTAGGCAGATTTGGCAGATTAGGCAAATTTGGCGGGGAATTTATACTATTATCAGTAAAATAATTGATACTGGTAAGTGGCCCATTGCAGCTTCAGGACAAAATTTTGCCCTCTTCAAGTTACTATTATTGGTTATGTACTAAAATTAGTCTTAATGTTCCTGCCTAATCTGCCTAAGCGAACGAAGCAAATAGGAAAAGTTCCTAACGCCTGTTCATGTTTTTAACCGACAGGGTAGATGTATGACCTGCATTTGTGTGCTAATCCTCTGCCCTATGTTCATTGGTGTCTTTATGGTCATAGTGTTAATGAACATTATGGAAATGTAACGAACACCTTTTGTTAGTTTTGAAATAGTCGGGGGACCAGCCAAATTCCACCGTATTTAGGTCTGGTAACTAGCCATGTTTAATCATTTTTAATCATGATACTTAGTCTCATATTACCTAGTTATATGAATTGACTAGACTGGTGACAGGGTAAAAGGCACTTTCAACTTCCTGTTTACAGTCTGCTGTACAGACTGGACAGCCGTGAAAACATGGTGGATGGGACTGGACCTTCCTTTGTTGAAAGATGTGTGCTAGTTTTGAAACTCACGTTGCACGGAGCGAATCACAACAGCTGTAAAGCCCATTGAAAGGGCCTCTCTCTGAGGTGGAGAAGAATCCACCAGTGCATCCATTGTATTTAATCCAGGCTGTGAATGTTACTCCGTTCATACAATCATCCAGTCTGGGCAAACAGGTGAAGCTGGTTATGTCGCCAATGTCAATCCACTGTCTCTCCGTGCTGTCAGTTTGAACAGACAAACCAACCTGTGGTTGTAAAGAATAGTTGATGATTGCTACCTCTGCTATAACTTCTATTACAACTTTAATTTCTACTCTTGCTACTACTGTAATAAATAATTATCGCCGACTGTAAGTCGGTTGTGTGAGGTTACCTTTTCTGGTAAGTTGCAGTACTTCCTAGTTTCTAAAGACAGTTCTTATACCGTAGGAAGTAACGCAGCACCAGTACACTGTTGTCAACACGTTATTGTCTTGCTGGAGGTACTAATACTACCATTACTACCAATGTTACTACAATTAACACCACGACGGCCGCCACTGCTACTACTCCGTTGTCATTATTATTATTATTATTATTATTATTATTATTATTATTATTATTATTATTATTATTATTATACAGTGACTTAGTAAATCATACCTTTCCATCAACAAGCACAGAATCCTTTTCAGTAACTACTGTGTCCGCCCCTGTTTTCAGTGTGTACCTGTCTGACGTCTCGAACGGAAAGTACAAATCCGGTTGTCCGAGGGTCCAGCCTAATGGTTCACACCAGATGTCATGTCGTCCCGTATAATCTGTGAACAAACACACGTGTAAGTTCGAAAACACGTGGGATGTGGGCAGGGGTCAGATTTATGATAGATAATTTTACTAAAAATTAAAAAAACCACAAAACATTGTTTATTATAAATATTAGTGTGATAGTAGTCAGATCTGTCAGATCTGTCAGATCTGACAAAAACTAATTAGGAAAAACCTCTCTTTCCGACAGTGATAGGATTTTCAAGCGAAGCCAGTTTGAATTTACATCGTTCGAGAGGAACAGTGGGGAACAAAGTGAAGTGTGTATTTATTGTCCATCAGGTGCTGTCACAATTGTGGGGTGGCAGAAATTTGCTTTACCATTGCAGTTCAGTAAAACCATCACATAATTTTATACATAAGATCGCGCTTTGCATGTCATTCTTTGTGTCTTACGGAAAGGAAACTCACCCATATCACAGTTAGCTCCACACCATGGAGTCACACAGGTACACATACCATACCCATCAACACATGTACCAGCCGCATGACATGGGTTCAATCCACATTCATCTGTAACATGCATTAAGTCAGAGATTACATTTAGGCACTTTCGGGAGAATTGTGGAATTTTTGAATAATTGTTAACACCATCATATGATGATCGCAAAGCGTCACTTCTTTGAGTCCTATCGACCTGCCTTCGAATCACACATCCAACAGTATGTCCACAAGGTTAGATGGTGATCTATTCAAATGAGCTCAGATGCACTTTGGCAAAACATTTAAGAGGATTTATCTGCGTTATGGTGCAAATAACGCTCAGCTATTAAAATTCATATTGATTTTGAAACCCATAGAACCAAAGAGAGAAAAAATCAACGCTTTGCTTTTGTTTTGCTGTTGTTCCAAAAATGATATGAGTTTCATCCTGTAATAATGAAAGAGAAAGGCCTTCCTGACTCAAAAGAGCCCTACAAAAATGAAGAACTTTAATTTTTTATGCTAAAGATTTGTAATACTCACTGCAGTCGGTCCTCTCATCAGTAACTTCACCAGAACACTCTAAACATTGTTCGGCTCCTGTTGTAGAACTGTAGGTTCCAGGCGAGCATGGGGAACATTCTATCGTTCCCATTACGTTACTGAATGTTCCAGCAGGACACTGAGAACACGGCAGGTTTCCCGTTTCATTCTTGTATGTTCCTGCAGCACATTGGACACATAAACACCCGTCCAGTGTGTATCCAGCATCACAAACACCTGGATGAGACAATTGTGACAACATTACTGTAAGCGCAATTGACCCAACAAAGAAAGAGCATTACGGCCAAGTAAATTTGCAAGTTTTTCTCAAAATACGATGGATTGGCGGTCATTTTGCCCCAAAACAGACCCTGGAAGTGTTATCACTTCTACGCAGCTAAACGTGCTTTGCTGTACGAGCCGAAAGTACAATCCATGAACCTAACACACAAACACGTATTGAACGCTGTCAAATGTGTCTGGTAAAGAGTCCTGAATATTTATCCATCAGAGATTGTACACAGTAAGGCTCCTTCACCCTACTTGGACATTTGTTATGGTAACAAGCTGGATTGGATTAAGCAGAACTTACTGCACTGATCCTCGGACACAGATCCTGTTGTTCTTGTGCTTTTTGTCTCCTGACAGGAAGTGCAGAAGGTGTTTCCCTCTGTTGGTTTGTAGGTTCCAATTTCACACGCTTCACAGACAGATCCTGTTCCACCAAACCCAGCAGCACACGCAGCTAATGAAGATTGTGCATGTTAGTTATCATGGTAGTTTACGTCGGAAAATTTGGAAGTTCATGACAAAATATAAGCTATGATCCATGACTTGAGTTCTCATTGTTTATATTAATTGCTGACTGTACAGCACTTATGTTACACTGTTTTTCTTGTATACCTTGCCATAGATGGGACCTTGTGCGTAGGAAGCAACGAAAGAAGTGGTACTGCAGACAGAAGCCCGGTAGTCAGTTAAGAAACCTTTGCTTTAATTTGATTAATGTTTTTGAGCTTATTGGGAATCTCTAATAGATATTATTGCTTCTGGATAGATATTCTGAAAGATATTAATCAGATACAGATAGCACAATGAAAAAACTTACTGCAGCCTGGACCAGGTAGATATTCATCACCATCTTGTTCTGTCAGGTATCCTCGTTGACACTTACAATGGTAGGAACCTGGTAAATTGATGCATCGTGTGTTGGTGCCACAAAATTCATCTGGATTTGTACACTCATTCTTATCTGAGAGAAATATAGAGTAAAACCCACTATCACACATTTGTCATTAGATTTTTACCGGTCTCACAATTTTTCCGAAACTTCAAAACGAATACAAAGAACAAGAGGGAAGAGTGGTGGTTAGATCTGCCTAATTTGATCATTTTTTGGTTTGACAGGACCCGTACCACAGTGACAGACTAAAATTATGCTTGATTCTCCTACCTATACTACAGTCTTCACCAGCCCAGTTCCTGCTGCAGTGACAGTGGTACGTTCCGTTGGAGTCCACACATAATCCATCGTTCTGACACTGGATGCCCTGGTCGGGATCTTGACAGGAAGTCACTGTTTCTGGAGCAGGACTGGTGACGTTTGGACTTACCGACCATTGAGCTCCATCTGTCGTACAGTCCGGGCAAGGAGTCAAATAGTAGTGAACGAAGTGTATTTATTGCCCTTTAGATGCTGCCATAATTGCGGAGTGGCAGAAAAATCCCATGCTTTACCATTGCAGTTCGGCACACCATCACATAATTTTAGCTTTAAAATCACGCTTTGTAAGTTACACTTTGAGCCCTCTTCAATGTGTTAAAAGTATTGTATTTTGGGACAATTTAAATGCATACTCAAGAATACCCAATATACCCTTAATTGACGCTTGGAAAATCACTCCATAAATGTTTTAAATATAAGGACTTGAAGGAATTTAGTATACAAAATTCTGTAATAAGTCAGACTTTTCTTGCATGTGATTGAACTTATATTCTGTCATCTACGACATATACATACTGTCCTATCAGTATAATTGACTCTCACCTTTTGGCTTTAGTACTCCTAACACCACCATTCCTATGACAATTCCGGTTACTATGACGACTGACACAATAATCACATGTCTCATGTATGTTTGCGGCTTCTCTTTCGGTCCCTCCTGAAACTGCACATAACATCAATAGAGAACACCCAATGTACTTGTTTTTGAAGGAGCGCGGTCCCAATATATGTCGCAAATCGAGAATCCCCCATTGATGGCCTATGGAGCATGCATGGAGGGCGGCATCTTCTAGTGCGAAATCTCCATAGAGTGACAAATATATTGGGTGTTTCGTAGCGATGAACTCGTGATATATTACAAGTAATTATTTAGGAACCAAAAACCACTATATTGATATTACGTTCGCTGGTCTCGCCCAACTGCTTTTACCAAATATTTTAAAATGATTTTTTACTATTTAGATAGATAATAATTGGAACTTTCAATAGAGTAAATGGTGTCACAATGAGACTGGCACCAACGGTAGACAGACCAGGCATCGTGTGGTTCACCCAGAGGTACCAGCATTGTAATTTATTTTATACTTGCTGCGATTCTAGGCCTATTATTGGTTAATTTGGTGGAAAATAAATACTGGAGCCCCGGGATTTTATGAAGGAGGTAAGCATGAGTCTCGAGTTTACCAGTAGGCTTGAAACTTGAACTTACTACCCACCACTTTTGTAAACAAAAACGACGTTTTTGACAGATTTTAATGTAAAAATAGACCTAAATTAACCTTGTATAAGTATAAAATAAAATCATTGTCAAATGGCTTGGTCGGTAAACTCAGGAAATGCTCGCCTTAGTAACATTCTCCTGGCACACAAGGTTACCTCCCTACGGTCGGTAAGCTCGAGAACCAGGAGAATGTTACCTCGGTGAGCATCTCCTTGAGCTTACCTCCCATCCATTCGGCAACTAATAAAACTTCCTTCAAATGAATGATAAATGTGACCTACCAGCGGGTTTAGTGAAGATCTTCTTGCAGAGTATGTTGGCTCCTTTATGTATCCCGGTAGAGTCAGCCTCACAGGACCACTTGTACAAACAAAATACACGCAAATTTTAATTAATATTTAATTGCAAAAATATGTGGTGAAGTTATTTCACCATGGCATTTACTAAATTAAAATCTGTTCACCTGCATTTGTACAATTCACTGCTATTTTCGTAACAGTGACAAAATTAGTATCAACTGGGGCCTACGACTGAAAGACATTCTTGACGTGTACTGTTGTCAGAATACCTTTACTGTTATTGTGGAAAATTAGTTTAATTAAATTTTGACGAAAAATGAAATATCAATTACCGAGTTTGACCTGTGAAATGCCACCTAGAAAGCCCATAAAATCACTCTACGCGTTTGACTTAGTCACACATCACTGAGCATCTCACCACTGCATCGGGAGTTCTAATCCCGGCTGATGCATGTGAGAGGAGCCCAGCCGGCCATGCTGTACATATGCTTTTTCAGTGTACACCTCTATTGGTGGAAAAGGCAGGTGTCACACCAGATGTGATCCTCCTGATCACAGCATGCAAGCAAGTAAGAGTGCAGGTGAGAGATCCACCCTGGATTTAAAACCTATGGGGATAGTCCAAAACAGGGGTAATCAGTGGTTCCACAAATGGACCCTGGTCCCACAAAAACTTTATTAATAAATCACTCTAAGACTACAACTAGTACTTTTTGATTGACTCTACAAATAACGCCTTGGTGCTTTGCCAACCCGTTTTGGCAAACTTGCAAAAATAGTGACGTGATTGCAATTTTTTTTATTAGAGTGCAGTTGAGAGTTCCAACCCTGGCGTAAAAATCCAATAGAGGCAATCAGTTACCCAAAAATGGACCGTGGTCTACAAAAACAAATGCAGCAAAACTTCTATTAACAGTAAATTACTAATTTCCTAATTAATGGTTTAAATTTGCGTGGTTATTTACATAAATTTGCCAAATTAATAAAAAGTAAACAGTTAGGTTCCTTCATTTTCTGTTGCAGGCAACACATAGAAACAATCCGCTTCATATTTGTAAATTTTACCCAAACAACATTGTTTTCAAAATGGAATAACAATTTTCATTGATTTTTGTTGTCGTCGCCAAAGTGCCACGGAAGACAAACACTGGTGTCAGAAAGCAATCTGACGTAAATTTAAAATAAATAACGATAAAAATAACATCAAATATGAATGTTTGTTCAAAGCCCTCGTAGAAACAATAGGAGCTTTTGTTTGAGTGAAAGAGAAAACATGGAATCTCAAGATTAACTATTAATTTTTAGTCTAATTTTCAAGTTTTAAATTTAAATTTAATTACTCAGATTTGTTAACTTCGCTACAAAATATGGCTACCGTATTCCCTCTAATTATGGCACCGGGTGCAAAGACCAATTTTCTTAATTAGAAATTGCAACTTTGATGATTGTGATCATCTAATTTTGAGTATTTTCCAACTGATGAAACCTCAGCTGGCTAAATGGTCTTCATTTTATCTCCATGTTAAAAGCCGCGGGTATTGTATGCATCTATGCCATCTGTGATTAAAGTTATTAAAGGTCATTACAGAAAATATCCTCCCATGACACTAAATCAAAAGAAAAACTCTTACTTTTGGATTACAGCAAATAAAATTTTAAGCATTTTGGTCATGGAAAAGTGAGAGTGCCATAATTAGAGGGGATACGGTATTCGTGTTCTTTTGTAACCCTTGTCATGTTTGCACTGTGTCATGTTTTCGACCACCAGTAATAAACAACCCAGGACTTGGCATTTAATAATAATAAATGACATTTAGTTGGCACGGTCATCATCCATTCATATGGCAACCCCTTGTGGAGAAAACAACCCTTATTGACGTCATCTCGTATACATTTACGGTACGTCAACTTTCAGGAATGATCATTTAACTAGCGAGTCACAAAATTTAGAAGTTGATACGTAAAGTATTGGGAATTTTGCTTCAAAATTGTAGAGTACTTCTGATTATTGTACTAACCAAAAGTGTGCATTACCAGACGAACATTAAGTATTATAGTTCATAGCTAAATTACTGAAGCTCCAGAAACAGGTATATTAAGGTTACATTGGAAAATCCAGAGGAATCTGGAGCGAGTAAATTTCTTGATGCAAGGAATAACATGGATAGAGACGTTTTTCTGTACATCAAAAAATAAATATAAATGTGGATTGAAATAATTCAATCTGGGATAGCAACATACAGGAACATGAAAAAAAGTCGACACAACCAAAACCAGGAGACAGTATATAAAAGGAGATTAGGAACAAAGCGAGGAGAATGCAGATGATCTGGAAATATTGGTTAGCACCTTTGAAACAGAAATCTTGCAAGATCCAGCACAAATTTAATCCGAGTTCCAGGAGATTGTGTCAAAATGCGACTTTTTAGAACACAAAAATGTCACAGTAGAGAGTTTAACTTACACATTTTTATAAGCCCGTTGCATCTAAGTTTTAAACTAGTGAAGTGTTACGCAATCATGTTAAATTAAGAAAATATGTCAAAAAGTCACTAGATTCCATCTGAGGTGGAAGCTCGTGATTTTTGAATTCATTTTACCCGTACACTTTGGCATAAAACGTATAACTTAGACTCTCCGGTAAATATTGTGAATAACACTATTGACGAATTCTGAAACAATGCGACTATACGTCTGTTTCTGTGGAGGAAGTTTTAACGTCATGAAAATGGCAAAAATTCCTGATCCTCTCTCCCTGCTCCCTTCCAGGAAAGATTTCCATGAAGTCCATGGAGTAGAAGCAGTACTCAAAAAGCTACAGCACAGTACCTTATGTTCTCTTATGTACACAATTGATAAAATTTTGTGGACAAAGAAAATTGATCCGGATTTCGATTTTATAATAACATTACCAACAGATAACATTCCATACTGAGGTGGCCTTAAAGTTGTCACAATTTTAAAACTAGGTTTTTGATTATTTTAGCCTAATAGATGTTACTTGAGTCCAACAACCGGCACGTAACAACATGAACAGGACGGTAATTCTATTTATTTTTATTATTTACAAATAGGTCTACTACTTTAAAAGAAAGAAAATTAGGGAAATGAACCAGAATGACTAAAGTACTAACAACCATAAACATACTTACCCGTAAGGATATTTGCAGAATCGGTCCATGTTAAAATATTCGGTCCACGTTAAAATATTACTTCTTAATGTTCCTTTAGCAAGACAATTTTGATAATATTTGTGTTATTTGCAGTAAAGACAGTTATGATGTTGTTTTTTTAATGCGCTTATATTATTTTTTTGGATGCTGTCCAGAAACGTTTTATAAAATCCACGTGGCTACTGATGCATGTTCTGCTCCATAAAATATCCAAGCGTTACTGACAATAACATTCATGGTGGCCTGCCGTATCAATGTGTGTGAGTGTGTAATGTTTTTAGTCATGTATGTCTGTCTTTCTGTTTCTGGCCGTCTATCTGTTTGTCCGCCTGTTTTGGCCCATTTTTTTGGTTGTGCATAAGTATCAATGTCATTCGGCCAAGTTCGCAAATGTAGTTTACTAAAATTTAATTTGTATTACATATGTTTTAGGTCAAGGTCGTCACATGAAGGTCATATGTGGGCAAGTTCACAAGAAGGACTGTTTCTAGTGAAATTTTACATTTTTTTCCCTATTTAAAACACACAGTGCATTATATCTCTGGGAGTGTGACTTGGGCCATCCAACCCGAGCTTGTTTTGTATTGTGTTATATTTGGCCAACAAGGGTAAATTCCATGGTCATCAAATCGTGAAGCTCAAGCCAGCTGATCATTGGCCACATGTCAACAAAAAGAGTTTTTCTTAATTCGTACTTAGTCTTCTGTTGTCTAATCTGTCTAATTAGATAGAATTGAAATGGGCTAATCTTGGTAATGATACGTAGATTCAGTACATTCAAGACTGTAGTATGGTAGTTTTATGGCAAATGGTTCACTTTACATGCACTGAGCACAATAGAGGTATAAGTTTCTAAGGTTCGCGCGTGCTTAGACTGGGTTTATTCCAAAACAGTGCGTGCACAGGTTGTAACGCACGTGCGCGCACAGTTTTTTCATTAGAAACGTACACGTCCAATCTCATATCAAAAATTGGTATGTTTTTACATTTAATAAGACAGATTTTGTAAAAAGACTAGAACGAGAGTTTCTAGACTTCGGATATGATTTATTAACTTTGGTACAAAATACATGCAGTCTCATGAAAGGTGCAAGTTGAACTGAATAACTCTAATTAACCAATAGGATAGTCTGTAGACTGTCACGTGACTTGCAGGTGCAGGCAAAGGCGGGAAGCCTGTGACACCCCTGGCATTAACTCTAACTGCAGTCTCTAGACTGCAGCACTCCCGGTGGTAACTCTGGTGGTAACTCTGGTGGTAACTCTAACCGAAGTCTCAAGTCCTTTAACAGATTTGACAAAATGAGGCTAGGTACGGATAAAGAAAAACGTAAAGTATATAATACTTAGTATTCACACGCATGTAGCACTGAGACATACGTCGATTGTGCTGTGAATATTGGCTTCGTTCACAAGAAATATTAAGGTAAACATTAATTATAATACATGAAATAAGTATGTGGAAAATTAAGATTTGAATAGTTGTAAATATTTTGACAGTAATGTTGTCGTTTTAAAAGAGCACTGAGGTCAAATTTTTTTCAATGCCTTAAAAAGTTCAAAAGTTCAAAAGTATTTTTCAATAGGCTACAGAGCAGAACTGACGTGAGTTGGCAGCCGAGTGATAGATCCAGTGAGCAGTCACCTCAGGTCCGAAACAAAGGGTACCAGTGGACCTAATAATAAACCTCGGTTCTCAAAAATGATAAAAAGAAACAAGATCTGTAATAATAACCAAAATCAGTCTGTAAAATTGAAATAAATCTTTATTCACAAACCCACGTGTGTTTGACCTTTGATCTTACATTTACATGCGTCCCACTTTGCATCTGATGGGGACAAAACATCAACAAAGGATTCGGTTATAAATAGAGATTCGGTCGGTGATTCTGTATGGAGAACAAGTCACCATGACGATCTTCAGCAGAAACGCTTAAGGGCCCGGACTAGTAATCGATGATCGATCCATCGAATTGACAGATATGACTTTTCAAACAAAGACTATTGGAAAAAACATGTTGAATTAAATGTCAGCAATAATATGTAGTAATGTCATAGAGTCATAACCGGTATTTCAATTGTGCGAAATCAGACCAAATTCCTACACAAATATGGTCACATATAGCCTATCTGATTTCGCAGCTGCATCATTTCTAGGGTAGAATGCAGGTCTAGTTATCCACATGACTATTGATCTTGTATTTATCTTCTCTAATTAATTAGATACTGATTTAGGTCAACATATCCAAACTCACCTCAATGCACTGAGACTAAACCAAAAAAAACAAAAACAATACGGAGACGGAGATTCAACGGTTGACCAGGGAACAACACACAATGGAGAGTCAATGCATGAATGGTGCAAGACCATAGAACCTTCCAGTTTCAAGTTATTGAGTTATTAAGTTATTAAGTTAACGCCATTGCTCTGTATCATGCTTTAACATGTATTAAGACCATAAAACGTAATGGAGAGCAGTGCTGTTAACTTGTACAGCTAATAACTTGCATAAAGACCATGCACAGAATATAATACTTGACAATACTGATGAATTGTGTAATGTCCGAATTCATACCTCACACCTATTTCCTCCGCAGTGTATGATATATTATGTGTCTTAAATTCAAGAAACTAACCTCTCCTATGTACAGGACTCTAAATAGAAGTTGTACTAATATAAACAATAGATGCAAACTGTATTATCTTTCGGTGTGGTGTGTATTAAAAGGTAGGAGTTGTACAGGTTATTTGTTATTAGTGAGTGGTGTGTACTTATGGTAGGAATTGTACAAGTTATTGTTTGTTGATGGAGTGGAGTGCACTAAAGGTAGGAGTTGTACAGGTCACTAATTTGTTGTGGAGTGAGCTCAGTGTCCCAGAGGAGCAGCTCATCCACTTCTACATCAGCACCAGTGCTAAATCCACTTATGGATTGGCTTCCGATGCTAAATTTGCCAGGAAGTTGACTTGAACTGCCTGTGTGCGGGTTGGATGATGTTGCTGCTCCGGTCTCCACTCCATTGTGATAGACAGAAAGAAGGAATTCGTTGTTATTGTCCTGTCCGTGGTATACAACAACAGTATGTAACCACCCTGGGGCGTCATAGAATGCCTCATAATTAAAAGAATCATAGCCGCTCTCTCCAATGAAGTATCTGAAATGAATGCAACATTGCAATACTATGACCCTGTCACAACATTATAAATTTTCTTCAAAATTTTGTCATTGCAAGTGTTTAATGCAAATAGCTTACTGCTGATTCGGCTAAACCATTGACAAACTCGTATCAAACATATCTAAAACATAGATCTGGTAAAATGAGTAAATCTGTTGGAAGGGTCAACATTGGGGTGGGCAAGAACCATTAAAATCTATATTTCTTTGAAGTACTTCAAAAGGCCCCGATTGTTTTACTGGTCGTACCGTTTTTCCTTTGTCAATGGTTTAGCCGAATCAGCGGTAAATCATAATTCTGCAAATAACTCATGAATGTTTTATACGTTACATCACATTTGTGAGCAAAGCATTCATACCAGCAAAACTAGGACTCAGCAGTTCACACAACTGTTACACATTTGGACGATATAAATCCCAACCTGTTGCTTCAAATGATCTCAATAATTTTGGTTTCATTATTTGGATTGCAAACTTGAAATATTTGATTTCTACAGAAATTCGTAATGTCAATCACCAAAAATGTTCTAACTACAGTGGAACCTGTGTTTTACGTGACCCCAAGGGACCGAGGTTTACCTCACGTAAATGACAAGTTCCCGTAAAGCAGAGGTCTAATTTTAATAGCCACAATGGTTCTTAATACTGACACGTTAAATGTAGGTTTCACGTTTCACTGTATTCAATCAGTTTAAGCAAAACTTTAGGATAATCAGATTTCATGACAACTTACACAATTCTGGTATCGGAAGGGAATGAAGCAGCACCAAGAAGTGTTCCAGGTTCTGCCCTTAAAACGACACTATGTCCCCCACTGGTCGGCAACTTCATCCACATGGAGAGGGTTCCTGTCGCGCACTGTTTGATGAGGCTCATACAGGCGTGTGTCTGGTCGGTTAAAGCCCATGATCGCAGTGTCTTGTTTGTCCTAACTGCATTCCCAACCTGCAAGAGGAATACTAGAGGTCTAATTTACCAGAAATGAAATTAACTAATTTTACTTCTATTCGGTGCAATGAAAGTGTGTTATATTCATATTGATACTGCCTTCTATTTACCCGCACACCCTTAGGAGATGCTGGTACCTGCTGTTTGACTTTTATGCACTGAGACTGAACCAAAATATAAACACACATATTTTTTTTTTAGAAAATACTTTTACTAATAAGTCTAACCGGCCCCGTTGAGCCTGACCCCCCACATGTACAGCAATTTGATCATCCGAGACATGTTACATCCCGAAGTACCTGAAGATTTCAGTGAGGTTATCAGTCTGAATACGGAACCCGCTCAGTTTGTCATGTTCTTTGGCAGATGGGAGTGGTATGAGGGGTTGACCCACAATGATGCTGATGGCATGACTACAGACTTATCGTTGGGACCTCACATTTGGATTGGCCATCTGATGGAGCTGATAGCTGAGCCAATAACTGTGACAGCTGCCAGACGACTTGCAGTGGCAGCTGCTGCCCAGATTAGATGACACAGACCTCGAGGCAAGGTGCAGCAAGGAGCATGGGAGGCCCTGGTATACCACCCTTGGTTGACCAGGACTCCGATGAGGAATTCGTGGAAGCAGGGCCACCTGCCTCCCTGGGTGGAGGAGGGGCTGGACCTGAGGAAGCTGCAGGGGCTGCTGTGCCGGGAGTGTCCCACCAGCTACCTACAGAGGAGGGAGATCACACAGTGCAGTGCCACAAAGGGGTGGTCGCCTGCACTGAAACCCTCTTTGTGGGGACCCTGCAGTGGCCTTGGGACCACCAGATACTCCCCCGCCCAGTGAACGGGGTGGCTATGAGTCAGATGCTTCCCGAGTCTCGAGAGCCTCTGCATGACCCCAAGGTCACTGTGGACCTGATGTCCAGGTCAACATAGGGACCAAACCTCAACTCCCTGCATTGAAAGAAGTGGGAGAGGAACATGCTGGATCCTCTCTCATCTGGAAGACAATGGTGGAGGCCCACCTGGCTACATCCCCAGAACACATCATGAGGGGTGCTGTGATGTCATCCCTTATGAATCTACTGGGCACTGCCACTGTTGCTCCCAACCCACTCTGAGGGGATCGATCTGATGCTTGAGCCAATATTATGGCATTGCTAGCAGCTATGATGAAAGTCTCGAGGATCTGTACTCGCTGAATCAGAACTCAGGGGAGGCGGTCACTGAGTACGCTGCCCATGTCAGCGACTGGGTCAGGCTGGTCCACAGCTTCTTCCGTGGGCAGATGCCAGAACCAGAGGTGGAAGAGATTCAGAAGAACTGGCTGTTCGGCAGCCTGCTACCTTCTCTTAAGCAGGCCATGGCTTATGCTCAGCCCCAGATGGAGCAATATAGCTTCAATGATCTTCTGGGCCTAGTAAAGGCTGCAGAGAGAGGGACGAAGTGGGGCACCGATAGTGTCTGCCAGGAGAATGACCGCTGAGATAAAGCTGGGAGGCCAGACTGGAGATACATCCCCCGGATCCAGGCCATCACTTTGGAACCACCAGGGGCCTTGGATCCCAAGTCAATGTGGAGCCAGATCAGATACAGATGAAGATGCCATTCCCCAGGGATGCACATCAGCATGGTCCAAATGGTGGATGGTTACAAGAAAAAAAAGTGAAAGTGCTTCCAATGAAATTCCGAGGATCACCTCATCTGTGACTTCCCAAGTGTGGTGGGTTTGCAGAGTGATATTTAAATGGTCAGGGGGCTCCGAGACCACAGGAAGCACAGAACCCTCAGGTGACCCACAACAGGGGGCAGAGCTGCCTGGACATGAAGAAGGGCAGCAGTTCACACTGAAGCCCAGCCAACTCAAGGCTTCCTATTTGAATGAAGATGTCTTAGGCTGATGGTTGGGGTGAGATACCATCAGCCGGGTGATGGTCAACAGGAATTCCTACCTAGCTATGTTAGATACGGGAGCTACTGTTAACTCTGTCTTACCTGAATATGCCCTCAAGCATAACCTGGATGTCTACCCAATGTCAGACCTGATTGTGAATGGTCCCATTTACCGTTCGTACATTAAAATATTATCTGTTGTAGTTAAGCAGGATCCGCACATAAGGCAAAGCTATCACAAAGTTGTTAGTTAATAAACCTGCCACTAGGCAGCAGCAAAGGTGTGCGCAGTACAGCATGCACAGTTGTTTAACCAATGGCACCTCAGCTTATCTGAGTTGCTCTTACAGTTGGGCGCTCACCAATCAGCATCTTTGTTATCTGGGTATAAAACCCCCTG